>JAIPMN010003809.1:0-21833 GCA_020650975.1 Apostichopus californicus | reverse complement strand
CAAGCTAATATTTTATTAAATCTGTAAATTTTTAGACCCTAAGACATCAAAATATTTAGTGCACGAATACACTATTAGGGGTCGGAAATAGCGATTTCCTGCGATCTGATGGGTCTATTTTACCCAAATTTTTTTAGTACGCTCCGCGCCAACCGATGGTGGCGCTACGCTTAGATAGTGACTTCGATATCCGTCCCCCCCCCCTAAAATTATTGGCTTCCGCCGCCACTGATACCCGTAGGTAGTCACTGAAGAATTGACGGAAATATACGGACAGAGAGAACGATAAATGCAATGCTGCTAGAATTGTCTTTTCCTGTGACCATGTGATTCATCTCCCAGCATAAAGGAGGAAGTGATAAAAGAATGAGATATTAATGACCTCAGGTACACGCTTTAGCGCAATGATGGTGGTGGGGGAAGGGTAGGGAGGTTGGAAATCATACCACGCAATTTATTCGCCATCTTCTACATTCGTTGTCACTGATCTTCAGTCCGGGATTTACCAGGAAAGCGAAACACGTCGTACGTGTGATACATTTCAGCGGAAACGATTACTTGCGCAAAATATTTTAAGTACGATATGACAGTCTATTTTCGTAAGAAAATTGAACACTGCAGGACCAGGGAGCTGCTACTCTGCATTGTAGCCTGTAAAACGCACTGCACAGCTAGCTACCATGCACAAGAGAATTTCAGATCTGTGCTACCAGGCCGTATTCCCATTGAGCGTATACACTGTGTCAGCTGACCAACATACTTCTAAATGATAAACTACGAGAAATCCCACGTACACGTAGATTGTACAGTTCACGTCTAAATACCCACATTGCATACAGTACTCGTGTACATATATAATTTACTAACTGTGCGGTTTGCACGCAGAGAATTAATTTCCTTGTATGTACAGCTTTGGAATATAGGGGCTTCCCATGCAATAATAATAATACTTCAATAACCGCCGTAGACTATTTCTCTGTTGTGCAGAGTATTCCGTCTGTAGAGTCAGTGAGGCACAAACAGCTGCCAGGTTTCAGCAAAGGGAAAGTCATGCAATGAAACATCATTATGAGTCAAGTTTGAACCTTCTTAAATTTAAGTAACTTACCTTAAAAACAAATGTAAGAATATTAAATATCGTGGATCCCCGGAGCTCATCGATCGGAGGTATGAAATCAAACAACGTTATGTAAATAAGATGCAGTTGAGAGGTTGAATAAATTGAATTAGCCTTTGGGGGATACATGTACGGTGCGTGTAGCGTGCCATAAATCCTGAAATCGACATATATCGAACTAAATTTACATATGTAAGTTTCTCGTACTTTGATTGGATAAAATCGACGCCTATTGTGCCATAAGTCCTGACATCGACATATGTCAAATTAAACTGACATGTGTTAGTGTATCGTGCTCTTATTGGACGATCAATGACACATGTTGTTTTATAGTATTCTGATTGGACGAAATCGAAATATGTGAAAGAAATCGATATATGTAATTGTTTCTCGTGCTCTTATTGGGCGTTATGAATTTAGGGTCAATTAAGTTTATTCTATGCGCTTTATACTAACCTTATCCATTTCAAATTAAGACGAAGATACCAGTTCCAATCGAAATATAATTATACAAATGTACGTAATGATTTACCTCATTAAAATATTTAATATTACGATTTCGAGCAATTGTTGGATCAGCAGTTATCTAGATAACTATGGAAATATTATAACAAAACCAGCAAGTTCGCGTAACATAACAAAATATACTGCCGAAAATCACAAACATTCTTCACTAGAACTAGCTAGCATTGAAAGCAACAGCCGAGCTGTAAATTATTCTTGAAATCGTTGATACTGAGTATTTAACTTATGAGGTAATGGCGATGTGTGAGTATAGAAGGTAGCAGTTGGGAGGAAGGGGGGGGGGGGGCTCAATATAATATCGGCTTTCTCCCTCCCTCCCCATTAGCTTCTCTCCTCAACGCCAAGAGCCTAATTGTGGTCAACAGGTCACAGAAGGTTAGAACTAATTGTGATTAATGTATTGTAGGTTCGAGTTCTTCATGGTCAGGTCCAGTGGCGAAGCTAGGGGTAAAGGTCAGGGGCGAGAATGTTCTGTAGGGGCGCTTTCGACACTATCTAAGCGGAGCGCCAACATATATGTTGGCGCGGAGCGTGGAGATTTTTTTTGAGTAAAGATACCCCCTATAGATCGCCGGAAATGACCCTTTCCGGGCCTTGCTAATTTGCAGATAAACGAAGAATAAATAGGTGTCATCGCCACTTGTGACAACTCGGAAGTTTATATGGGTGTTGAGAGTACATGCGCTTCATCACAATCCCTGTGGTATTTTTGTGAGTGCTCTTGTTTTCGTAGCCCTGACACAGGCCTGTTGTGCCTGTTGTAACCTACTGCACTATAATCAACACACTGATCATGGAGCGGCGTATAACGTACACTACATGCCGACTTAATAATTATACTATTTCAGCCACTGCGCGTGGCGTATCGTCTAAAAATAGATCGAAAACCCCGTACAGTTCTTGGAAATAGTTTCGCACAACGGAAGTGCCGATAAATTAAAGACCGCCGTTAGAGCATTTGTCAGAAAATTACACCAACAAAATGTGACAAATGTCAATAGGAAGATGAAAGCGCAATAATAATCGCGAATAAGTAAAAAGTGGTAAAAGGCTGAAAGGGGCGCCAGCAGTCCATTTGAGTCCGTCGGGGGGGGGGGCATCCGCCCTGACTATATGGACGCTCCGCCACTGGTCAGGTCATGTATCGGCACTCAATAAACTGTCAAATAAGTCAATTGCTTCTGTTACACAGGTGTATAAATGGGGACCTTTGAAGTAACAAGTTGTATATATACCTGAGTTGGGCGAGTTATAAATGCACCGTGTGGTATATGTGCCCATGGGGATCACATATATGGCGCACCGTGGTTCGCCGTAAGCGACCGTTTGAAAAATAATTGTCAATTTGTGTACACTTGCATCTGTGGGTACGTGTGACCAGTTACCATTCAGTCACCCGGGGTTAGATTATAAAGCGTCGCTGAGCATTCATTCTTTACCGATGCTTCATAAGTACCCACAATTTTAACGTATTTTAACCCTCTCGTCTCTCCTCAGACGCCGATGCGTTGTAAGTATACACAATACGTTACCATACATGTTTACCGTACACACGAGAAACGACTGATTTCCACTTTACAGTCTAATATGGTCTCAGCGGATTACGTCATCACAACAAAGCAAAATGGCCCTTACGATGGCTAGAACTACGTTCTTTTCGCTTTTAATTGTTGTTCTATGTTCAGTTAATGCAGATCAAACCACAACAAGTCCATTCGAAGGAATTTTAGAAGATGCAGCATCTTGTAAAGGAGACTGTGCTGGAACATACCCGCTTCATACTTACCCAGAAGTAGGTATTTCGTTGCTGAATATTAGGAAGTCCCAATGTTTTACCAATCAAGCTTATATAACGTTGACAGTGTAATATGTTGTGTGTAACTTTGTATAGCAGTGGTATACATTGGTGAGTGTGGTACGATCATTATGTCACACTAACCGCTACTGTATGTCTTCATGTCAGATTAAGGCCTAGGAGGATTTAATGCAAATCATTGCTCATGTTAACATGACATGGAGAAATTCCAAAATACTCCCAAAATAATTTGTAGTTAACGAATAGAAGGGAAACTATTTACCAACCCAACTGAGAAAGGACACATATAACTTAAAATCCAGTTAGACTAATGTCCACATAGCCAACCTGTCAATCAAGTGCACGAGTCTTCAAAGATGAAGTTAGCACTATACTGGAAGAAGAAGAAGAGGAACTTCATAAGGAAAGTCTGTCAGTTATAATATATTGACAGGTGTCAAATGTAAATGTAAACAAATTTGAAACTTAAATGATAACACATATTGGATAGATATATAAAGAAAAAAGGTACACAAACCTTAAAGTTGATGGTGGATTTTCTCAGTTATAGGGAAGGGTGTATGATGTAAATATTAAATGTACTATCAGTATGTATATAGTGGATCTATCTATGTGCCACGGTGTCCTGTAAACACCTTGGGTGACGGCTGCACATATGTGCAGTAATTAAGTGTTCACATTTTGTGTAGCACTTGAGGTTTATGGAGCAAGCATTGGCAAGATTATAGAAGTCTAGGGGATGTGTGGTCTATGATGGTTCATGTGCAGCTGCTGCATTTTGGAGTGACTGTGGAAGTAATTTATACAATAGATGGTCAGTACTGTATTGTGTAATATATCTTACCCGTAACTAGAACGATTAGTTCTTCAACAAAACTAGTTTGCCATCAAAATCTGATACCACAACAGACTTAACACAGTAGTAGCATGGACATGGACAATTCCGGACACCTAAGCCTCAAAATCACCCCAAAACTATATCTATTGGTATAAATCACCTGAAAATATACTTGATATGGTGGGAGAAGTGTGTTATATAACGATACACGGCCAAACTTTCTTTCCTGCAAACTGTTTTCACGTTGTAAAAAAGAAGATTCTTCGTGATTGTGGAACTGGTATTTCTTTGCTAGAGTATTGCTAATTTTCGGACACACAGTCCCACAGTGTGGCGCTAGTGATAAAATTGGTGACGCAGTTGCTCTTTCAGTAATTATAACAGACTTCATACAGTAGATCTCCGTCATTTTATTGACAAATATGTAAGTATTTACTTGCACACGGGTCATTTCGTACTTTTTGGTGAAATTTGGCTCTTCCTGTAGGTTGTCATGGTGAAATCGTGCATTTCTTAGGGGTGTCCCAAATTGGCAGTGTTCCGAAATTAGCAATACTGACTATACCACATGTAAACAGCACCACACTATGCTCAACGTGCTGGATGAAACTTTCAGATAACACATTCTACCCTTGTCTTTTTCTACAGCCGGCTGATCTGAAAGCTTGTACCAGAGGATGCCGTCTCTTCTCAATGATGGACTTTGTGGAAACTTCCTTTAATGAAGATTTCAACAACACTATAACAGAGTGCCGCAATGGTAGGCCTGCTGCATTATCAATGCTACCACTGTATGCTTAACTTAAGTTCAGTCGATAAAGTTGAAACTTCATGGCAGTTTGGCCAAATTAAAATGGTTCATATGACAGTTGAATGCATATATGTTAGTTCAGTTCACATTAATGTGATGCCCCATTCTGTTATTTGTCATAAACAAAAACTGTTACCATATTATGAGCGGGTATGAAGCCTGTGCTCGTGGTCTAATGTATACAGGTCCATGAGAACATATGTATGCCCCTGAACCCTCATCTACAGTATTCTACTTAATGGCTGGATCTTAATCCGTGTTAGCAATTACATACTTAAAACCGAGCGGGGATGAACCCTGTGCTCGTGGTCTTATGTATACAGGTCCATGAGTACATATATACGCCCCTGAACCCCCATCTATCATTCTTTATTGCTGGATCTTAATCCGTGTTAGCAATTACATACTTAAAATGGAGCGGGGATGAACCCCGTTCTCGTGGTCTAATGTATACAAGTCCATGAGTACATATGTACGCTCTCATTCATCTCACTAAATACAGTACTTTGGAAGGGAGTGGTTGTTATGTGTGTAAATAGAGACAGAACATGCAGTATGTACAATTTTTCATGTGCTCAGATTCTGTGACTGACCATTTTCTGGGTACTAGGTCAGGGCCGCCCTGACCTAGTACGAATCAGCAGAGAGAGGCTGTGGATGCAACACCTTCGCACCATTCAACCTCATGGGCTCAACATTCAGGAAGGACATGACTAACTTTTCTTCTGTCCCCACCCTCCATCTCCCCTTGTTTCCCCCCCCCCCACTCCATCACTTCTCTTCCCATAGCTCTTTTCAGCCCTTTTTTGCTCCACACCTTTCTGTCTTTTTCTTCTCCAGTTTATTCACTACCCCCTTCCCTTAATCCTCTCTTTGTCCGAGGGACCTCCACTGTTTATCTCCTACCTCTCCTCTTCCCTTGTTGGTTTCTTCTTTCTTCTCTCCATCCCTTGTCTACTAATCCCCTCACATCTATGTGAAAAGTGAAAAGATCTCTGAATCAAACAACCACATTGCGAATAACAAATCAAACAAAATCTGCCCATAGTAGCCAAGATTTGTGGGTTGCTCTAGTCTATTGTGTAACTTAGTATGTAGGTACAGTAGGATGGAGATATTACACTCGGGCCTAACCTAAATTAGATGTAGGCTTCATGCTGTATGTGCGTACTGCATGAAAACGGGTCGCTCAAAAGTCCGTTGTTTCAGGTATTGTCCGGAGGCTGGTGAGTTGGTTCATGGAGACACACTTGTCCAAGTGATAAATCTGTTGTGAGCTACTACACCTTTTGGTGCTATAGTTTGACCCTAGAATGACCCTTTAAATTTTGTAAAGTAACTTAATATATCGCAGTGGACGAGTAACACGTATGCCAGTGCTCAAACTGGAACTACTGTACTGTGGCTAATTTTTGACTAATTAAAATAAAATAAAACTGACTTAGAATCTAATGTAAAGTTGTGACTTGCTCTTTCATCATTTATCTGTCTGTCCTGGTGTTATCTGTGTATGTCATCTTCTACAGGTACTTTTATTTCCTTCTATGTATGATTGTATCTAAACAGATACTGTTTCTCAATGTTGTTTCTGTTTACTTGTCAATCATAGAAGAACAAATACTTTAAAGAGTACTGTGTGTTGTGAGGTGCACAGTAGAGTATTCCATTTTGCTTGCTAGACTACCCAGTAGGGCCAGTACTCAATAGTAGTCATTTCCCAATTGTATACACATTCCCATCTAATTTCAAATGTCTCCCCGAGACCTTATAGTACTGAATGATGAGAAATTGTTACCATGAGCTTCAGAGATATAGATTGATTACTTGTGGGCCCTCTCCCATGTACACCATTTTCACTTTTTAACACTTTTCAACAGCTTGTGGTGAGGCCCATGCAGACCCAAACCAGTTACTGGCGTGTGAACTTGGCTGTAGTTATCAACTTCCATATGCTGTGGCTCTTCACAAACAGGTAAACCATTTGTTTCTGGTGAGAAGTAGTTTACATAAGATATGAATTTACCCCTTACTGTGAGTATCAAGTACAGTAGGTCCTCAAAGGTTGTATTTTATGGACGCCAAAATGGACATTATTCAATATGCTTCGTGAAAAGAACCGCACCTAATGACTTGTAATTGTTTTTCTCATTATGTGACACAAAATTTACTATTGTAGGAGTAAAAACTGTATAAAGAGTTACTGAATAATGTTCGTGTTGGCATTCAATAGTTTTTAGGTGTAGATTTGTAATCTGCATCTAGTGTTATCATTATTGAGGTTCAGGTTAGGGTACCTGAAAACAAAAATTACTAGGCAAACTATATAGGCAAATTACATAGGTAATTACATAGGTAAACTGCACCAGGAATGATAGATTTTTACACAAACATGAAAGGTTACCAATTAAATTACTAATATGGTACATTCAATTTTTGGAACCAAATTTCCTAGATTGGATGAAAAAGTAAACAAAGTCAGATCCACAGTATTTCATTTTATTTCTAATTTACGTGTTTAAGGACTGTAGCTATGGTTGGTCATCATGGTGCAGGGTTAATAGTATAACATATTTTAAATGTATTAAAATGAAAAAAATAACATGAGACAACTTGGTAGGGCTTTTGCAGATAAGATGTTTTTAGTTTATACAAAGTTTATACTTCAACATGGTTAAAATACAGTTGTTGCCACTCTGTAAGAAGCAGAACGTTAACTCAAAATCCCAGTATTACACTCTGTAAGAAGCAGAACGTTAACTCAAAATCCCAGTATTACACTCTAATGAGGGAAAGTTTCTTGGCCTGAACTTTGGACAAAACTCTGTACAGCATGCAGACATTGTAGTACTGAATATCTTGTAATACAGAAGACAGTACAGTTCTATTTAAGCTACTGTAGTTAAGGTTCTTGTGACTGGACCATTGTGAGGACTGCATTCACTGTGAAATAACAATGATGTTCAGTGGGGCATTTCAAGTGTATTGTACTAACAATGTACACAGACTGTCCTATTCACAAAGCTATAATTGGTAATAATTGTGTGCAGGTGGCGTGAAAGGATAATTAAGTATGTAGGTTAGTACAGCTTACAGTGTGTTGAGTTTGGTTGTGGCTGTGTTACTGAAATATCACTGAAATATTATACAGACAGCAGCTGTTAAATTATACACGTACTGTGCATTACTGTGTACAGTGTACATATATTACTGTTATATATGTAAATATTAATTACTATGGTAACTACAATAGCTGATGTTAAGTGCAGTCAATATGGATTACAACAGTGTACTGTACATTACTTTTATGTGCACACATGACTTCTATCAACATGCACTATAATATGTATGCATACATGTACTTGATAGATCATTGCAACATTACTACAGTATACATACATTCCTACCAAATTACTACAGCGTACATGCATTCCTACAATATAATTACAGCGTACATGCATTCCTACAACATAATTACAGAGTATATGCTTCCCTACAATTTACCTACATATTTAGTACAGTATACATACATTCCTACAATATGACATTTATACTACTTGTGATACAATTCTATACTTTAAAATAAGAAAGTTAACCCCAACTGTTATCTAGTAACTTATAGTGAACAATACATGGAGAAAACTACTGTTCTGTTTGTGATCTAAACAAAGGTAAATTCTAAACAAATTGTAAACATTATAACTTCAAAGTACAGCTTGGATGAACTTCATACTTGGTTTGTGCAACAACCCCATTGTTGATGGTAAAGGTAAAGGTCAAGAGAGGTTAAAGACTGAATACTTTTTATACATTGTCCTTGCAAAGTCAGTATGAATTTCATACATTAATGGTAGGTCCACATCAGTGTAAGACAGTTGCTGTGAGCAATGGTCAAATCATTACCCTCTTGCCTGTAGTTTATATTAAATGCTGCTTCCATAAAATTATCTGTTTTGATTCTTGTTCTTATGGCCAGTGGGCAGAAGAAGAAAGCAGTGTTCACCTCTTGATACCTTTGTTGAGCGTACAGAGTCTCTGGCAAGGCCTGTTGGACACCTACAGAGGTATGAGCTTATCCTACTGGACATTCTATATGGAAGATGAAAATGGCCAAGTCTATTTATTTGAATCACAACCAGAGATTGATGTGTTTACTCTCCACCCAGATGCTAATAAAGTGTCAGGTAAGATATCAGGAACTTGTTTAAGGAGGTCTGTAGGAAAACTTATCATTGGATTACAGGATGCACAGCTATAGGCAAGAATTGGTATGGACTGTGTGAGCATTCATAGTTAGTCAGGCACTTGTGCATGAGTAAGTTGAAAATATTCTTGTAACCCTGTACATTTATGTGCATGCTGTACCAGTATTGTCCATACCCTTAATTTGGTGCATATCCTCGTATATAGCAACAGACAAGTCTAACCACTGGTGAAATCATTTGTACACATTAATCCACCATTACTTTACAACCCATTCTACAGGTTAGGATGCCCTCAGTGTTAAGTTGTACGGTAAACACACTTTATTTTCGTGAAATGTCAACTGTACATTATCATGAAATAATGTATTTGAAGTAAGACTGATATGTGGATACATGTTTCAAGATCGACAACATTTTGATTTGCTTTCTCATACATTACAGTACCATTAGAACAATTTATAACTAAGAATAGTGGTTCGTATAACATGTGCAACATGTAGGCTATACAGTAGCCTATATTGTGTAGGCCTACCATTGAAATTGTGCAGTCTTACTGCAAACATGATAATTTAATGGAAGGATGAAAAGAAAACACAAATCATTCATATTTCTATTACAATTCAGTCACGTTAATAATGCAGTAGTAAGTAACAACATTGCATGAGCAGGGATGACAAGACTGAAATGAAGAGGGACTTTTACACAGATATGGGTTAGAGTTAGGCTATAGTTTTATTATATTTATATGTAATCGGTATCGGATCAGTATCAGCTTAAAGTGGGAATTGAAATATCAGTTATCGGCAAAAGCCGACAATGACAAAATCAGTGCAACACTAATCTATATAAGTTACAGTCATTGAGTGCCTATTGTTTTCTTGTTTTTTGTTTTCTGCGCTCTAGCTCGTAACTGGATCGACTCTGACACCAATTTACGAGTATACAATCCACAGACATCTACAGATGTTAATGGCCAGAACATCTATGATGAATCTTCAACCTGGCTGGAGTGTATTTCCCGTAAATCAGGACTTCCAAGATGGCTGCTCAGTATGACTCTCTTCCTCTCTGTCCTGGCTCTCATCTGGCTCTGCTTTGTTACTTTTGTCACAGCTCCTGAGCAGCGGATATCACCACCTGTAAGTAAACCTGCTCAGTCAGGCCACTATGTCATGTTGAGAGGTCACTATGTCATGTTGAGATGTCAGGTCACTATGTCATGTTGAGATGTCAGGTCACTATGTCATGTTGAGAGGCCACTATGTCATGTTGAGATGTCAGGTCACTATGTCATATGTTGAGATGTCAGGTCACTATGTCATGTTGAGATGTCAGGTCACTATGTCATGTTGAGATTACACATTCAGACTACTACTCGGGTACTACTGCAGACTAATATTATGTGGCTTGGACTAAACAAACAGTTTAGTCATACTAAGCAGACCAGCATAGATATGTTAGTTTACTCTAGCTGACTAGAATAGATATTTTAGCCACTCTAGCTGAGTGACTAGCATAGATATGTTACCTACTCTAGCTGACTAGCACATATATTTTAGCTACTCTAGCTGACTAGCATATATATTTTAGCTACTCTAGCTGACTAGCATATATATTTTAGCTACTCTAGCTGACTAGCATATATATTTTAGCTACTCTAGCTGACTAGCATACATATTTTAGCTAATCTAGCTGACTAGCATATATATTTTAGCTACTCTAGCTGACTAGCATAGATATTTTAGCTATTCTAGTATAGATATGTTTGCTAATTGATTATTCCTATCTGTGTAGCATCCAGTTTTAATAAGAACCCCATACAAGGATTAATAGCTACTTGCTATCCTGTGATCAATTAATCAATCACTTGATTTCAGAATAGATCAATATGTTTTTACTGAGTTGATTCTTTTGGTCTGGTATTTGTGAATCTCAATCTTCCTCTTACAGAAGCTGAGTATATATGGAGATCTGGAATACTTGAAGAAAGGCAAGGTCTCTCCGTATCCTGTTTACATCCAGAATATGGCTGCCAAGAAGCATTCTCATCCTCCCAGAGATGATGATGATGATGATGAGCCTCTGCCTCTCAAGGTGGATGTAGCTGCCCATCAATCAATAATATAAATAATAAAGGCTTCAAAAGTAGATCTTTCTCATTTGAAAGATCAATAGCTAAAGACTTACTGATTATTTTCTGTCCAAAAGTTTACTTTGTTTGAAGCGAAGTAATTGTTAAACTTTGGTCTTTTCTTTGATTTTTGTTACTTCTAACAATTTAACTGTCATGAAGATTGGTGAGTTCTTTCTGTCAATCTTTCAGTAGGTTTGATTTAAAATTTATCATTGTCTGTAGAATTCTACTTTTTTTTTGGATATGAGTAAATATTTTCATCTTTTTCGTCTGAATTTTGTGGTTAGAACCTGCAAGCTCTTATTCATTGTTTACACAATTATTGTTCACACTTAATTGCCTTCCTCATTACATGTCACTAGCATCTAAAAATTAAGACTTTGTTCTCATTTTCTAAATAATTTGGTTCAGTCTATATCATATTATAGTCCCTATGTCATTAGTGTGATAACTATTATAATGTATGGCTAATCTTTGCTAAGTGAGGACACTGTGACACGATTGATCATATTTCAACAGCACTGATAATGCTAAGTTAAGGACTCTATGACATTACAGGTAAAGGTATGTTTTGAGGCATTGTAACAACTGCATGTTTCTTAAAGTTTTGCTATATTTAGGTGTTTCTTGCTACTAATTAATGATTCCTGGTCTGATCACTACTCAAGTTGTTATCAGGTCTGATCACTACTCAAGTGATGATCAGGTCTGATCCTCTACTCAAGTGATGATCGGGTATGATCCTCTACTCAAGTGATGATCAGGTCTGATCCCTGTACTCAAGTGATGATCAGGCCTGATGAATGTAATCACTGTGATGATCAGGTCTGATCCCTGTCTTCAAGTGATGATCAGATCTGATCACTACTTAAGTGATGATCAGGTCTGATCCCTGTAATCAGTGTGATGATCAGGTCTGATCCCTGCACTCAAGTGGTGATCAGGTCTGATCCTCTACTCAAGTGATGATCGGGCCTGATGCCTGTACTCAAGTGGTGATCAGGTCTGATCCTCTACTAAATTGATGATCGGGCCTGATGCCTGTACTCAAGTGATGATCATTCCTGATGAATGTAATCACTGTGATGATCAGGTCTGATCCGTCTTCAAGTGATGATCAGATCTGATCACTACTTAAGTGATGATCAGGTCTGATCCCTGTACTCAAGTGATGATCAGGTCTGATCCCTGTACTCAAGTGGTGATCAGGTCTGATCCCTGTACTCAAGTGATGATCAGATCTGATCCTGTACTCAAGTGATAATAAGGTATGATCGCTACTCAGTGATGATCAGGCCTGATCCCTGTAATCACATGATCTCACTTCAGGATTGATCTCTGCAATTACATTTCCAGTTCCTTACAACAACCTTTGACTTTCATTTCATCAGTATGAATATGACATTAACACAAATATCTAGGCCAGGCAATTCCATAAGAAGTAATTAATCAAGGATAGAAGAACGAGCAATCAACTAAATGTGGTATTAGTTTCCTCTTGGTAAAGAATACAGTGAAGGTTGATGTGAAGGTTGCAGTTGAAAACATTATTTGCCAGTGTGATCAGTATTATTTATGTTCATGATGATAGTCAAGATGTGACAAGAGCGAGAAGGATGGGAAAGCAAGATTCTATTGATTGTTGTGTTGTTTAGGAATTGTTTAGTTTAGTGTACTTGTAATAGCATAGAAATTTGATATTTGAGTAATAATACTTTATGTGAGGGTTTAATATTGGTATTGTTGACCCATTAAAAGCTTCCAGTGAAGTCATTTCCAATTTAAATCTCCTATTTTCAGTTTATCTCACTTTTTTACAGATTGATTTTTCTACTTTTATGTAAACAGTTTGACATTTGGTCTGGTCTGCATCACCATGGAGATGAATCTGTAAGTGTGACAGTTAGTGTGTTCTGTGACATCTGATGTAGACACACATATAACAGTCTCTCACTCCTTACACTTAATCCATTGTCAGGCTATTTGTCTTAAACTTTTATGATCTTTTTTTGTTTGTTTGTTTGGGGTTTTTTTCCTCTTTCGGAAAATTCTTTATCATCCAAATTCTGTCAAAGCTACAATGGCAGCAAACCTTTCAGTGAGTAAAACCAGAATAGAACAATAGGTTCAGAACTCCACATGCAAGACAGACACCCGGTACAACTGTCTACTTCTTTGATCTTTACCATGTTTGGCAACTCCTGCAATACAACCACTGTTAAGGCCCGGTCACACTACAGCGATATTTTATCGGAATACGGTCCGATTTTTCCGATTTTAGGCCGAAGAGTGAGGTTTGTGGTAGAGAATGCAGTGAAATATTTGAATACCTACTCCAAATCTGAGGGGTTCTGGAACGGGCTACATTCTGAAGTGACGTCACATCTAAAAACGATAAAAATCGGAAGAGAAATCGGATAGCTATCCGATAAAAGGAAACGGAGTCAATATCAAAAGTTAGGAGAGGGCTATTCCACATCGCAATGGCTCAACAGATAGCAAATCAGGTCTTTTATCACTGTGGCTAGAAGACCCGAACGAAAAACTGGCTGTTTCGATTCCTCTGGGAAAATCGGATAGTATTCCGATAAAAACTCGGTGTAGTGTGACCGGGCCTTTATACTGTGTAACCTGCAGTGTATGCAGCAGACGACACTGCTTGTAGCAGACGACACTGCTTTTAGCAGACGACACTGCTTGAAGCAGACGACAGTTTCCTGTGGTGCATAGGTCTATTGTAACTAACAAGCATTATGTAACACTGTGCAACCTGAATAAAGTGATGACCAGTTGGAGGATGCACAATGGTTAAAGTTGACTGATAAATATTGAAACTAGAAGAAGACTGCCTTCCCTGGTCAGGTTTTAAGTTTATTCAGTTCTGGTTAAACTCTTTTTATTATATTGTTCTTTCTAAATAAATTATGTAACGACTGATATATTACCAGTTACTCTCTACTTCTTTAGCTTCTGCAGTGATCATGTGTTTTAGTATTCTATGCACTATATCGCATTCTAGTACATGATGCAATCGGTATCTTCCATAGAATGGGGTTGTGGTGCCATGATGTAATAGGGTATCTTCCATAGAAGGGGGTTGGGGTGCCAGGATAGAATAGGGTATCTTCCATAGAAGGGGGTTGGGGTGTCTGGATGCAATAGGGTATCTTCCATAGAAGGGGGTTGGGGTGTCTGGATGCAGTAGGGTATCTTCCATAGAAGGGGTTGGGGTTCCAGGATAGAATAGGGTATCTTCCATAGAAGGGGGTTGGGGTGTCTGGATGCAATAGGGTATCTTCCATAGAAGGGGGTTGGGGTGTCTGGATGCAGTAGGGTATCTTCCATAGAAGGGGTTGGGGTTCCAGGATAGAATAGGGTATCTTCCATAGAAGGGGGTTGGGGTGTCTGGATGCAATAGGGTATCTTCCATAGAAGGGGGTTGGGGTGTCTGGATGCAGTAGGGTATCTTCCATAGAAGGGGGTTGGTGTGCCAGGATAGAATAGGGTATCTTCCATAGAAGGGGGTTGGGGGTGCCAGGGTGGAACAAAGGCGTGACTGGCGAACAGTGTGATCAACCACATGAACATTTCCGTAACACAACACGTTTACTCCATTAAATTTAAACTGTTGTCAGTTTTCGTCCTTTAGTCAAAGCTGGGAGAGCTACTGTACTCTAGTAATGCATCATAAATTAACACCGACACAGTGAAGGGTGGGTTTGCTCAAACCACTGATGGGGGTAAAATGAAAAGCAGGTGAAATATTCTATATACGTATATAGAAGCTGCTAAATCTTTACAAGGATAACCTGGATAATACTGGTCACCGGTGTTCAAATGCTGTCCTGGAATTTGCTTCCATCCCTCAAGCAGTTTCCTTCTATGACATAATTGTTTAACACAAGATTTGTGTCTGAGAATAATATGAAGAGTAGGAGCCTCCAAAAAATGTGTTAAAATTGGTTAGCAATCTTAAGTTTCGTCAACGCTAATGACCTTCAAAAGTGTTTGTGTTATTGTACCGCTGTCCATGTGTTATAAATCCTCTTCTTATTCGCAGTGAAACATAAGTCCAACCTGGTCACTTTCCCAGGCATACATAATAAATAAAACCTTCCTATACTTTGCACCATAAGTTCAAAAGTGAAAATAATTTGAAAACAAATCGGGATTAAACCAAAACTAGATTGCAATTAGCCCGTCTACTCTTATCACATGAGCGCGAATAATACTTTAAAAACTCGGCAATTCTCCCACACCTCCCCTCAACAAAATATGAAGTAATGATGCCAACGTGCTTCTTTTGGTATGATGGCGCTATCATGTAACTTCTTTGGAAAAACGTAGATACAGACTAGTAGACACCTCGATCGTATCTTGCGATATCTAGCTGGTAGCTAGCTACAAGCCGATAAGAAAGATGGCGGCCCCCTGCGGGAGAACCGTTCTAACAACAGCTTACAAAATATTCACTATTTCTCCAACATGTATACGTGATAGTGCCGTAAAAATCTCCCCACTTTCTTCGTGCAGACGCTTTGGTAGTATTCGAAAGAAAACCGATGAGTTGAAGGAAGGATATGCACCCAGGGATCAACATTTAGAGGGCAAAAGTCCAGAAGAAGTCATCAAAGACCTTCTCGCTCAAGATGCTGGAAGACCGAGGGAAAAAACTAGATCAGATTATTGTAAAGAGTAAGCATATTCAGTAATATTTACATTATCGAAGCAATGGTTCAAGCATTATGTCAGGCGGTGGGTTAAAATCGAAAGTCAACCTAGTACTATTCATGTTTTCCTAGCAACACGCGTCAGCGACGAAGCCATGTTAATTATCGCATGTCTTCTGTAGCTAGGCTATAGGACTAGCTTAACAATAACACTAGGCTAAGTTACAGTAGGCTATTGTCTAGGCTTACTAACACACTGCACATATTATTTTATCACTCAGCATTGTGATTATTACCGTACACCAGCGATTTGTGATAGCACCAGCGAAAATGCTGTTACAAATTGAAAGTAGAATAGCCCACATAGACTATACAGTAGGTCTAAGTATGGGACATGTGCCAAGTCTACTGTATGGTGTAGGTTTGTTATTAAAACTTGGTGCTGTCCATCCACGATCATCACAAGGATAGGGTTCATATGAACTTCGGCTGGTCTCCTTACCCTTGGAATACTAAGCATAACAATTTTTTTCTTATGCAATATTTTTGTGGTAGGTCATAGTCCAAGAAAACGAATTGAGTACTGGTAATTTTTCTAGACCCGTTTCGGTCTCAACATTTTCAACATTTTAATATACTAAATCTCAGGAGTGTTCAGGACTTGAATGCTTAATGATGATTGGTGCCTCAATGGTGTTAATTCATTTTCTCATAAATGCTAACAAATCAACCAAAACATGCTTCTCCTAATTTGAAAGGTACAACAGAGCCCACATGGGTGACTTTCAACACAATTTGTCCTTGACAAATTTGTAATAGACCTACTCTATAAACTCTTGTCCTCTATAACCTCAAGTCATAGTTCAGTCTTATGTTTTGAGGAGCTGACCTAATTGTACAAGTGTGTTAGAATAAGTAGTTCAGCCACTTTCACTGATGAGCCTCAGGTCTCAAAAAGTTACTTTTGAATTGACTGGAAGACTGTAACACTGCTTCAGGCCATCAACACCTATGTGTCTATCCAGATTAGAAGCATGCCAAGAAGTACAAACATGTAGTTCATTCATGCATACTCACATATAATGGCAACCTAGATCATTGAGTAATTTAGCAGTCTCTGAGTAACATTCAAATCATCTTTAAGCATTAACCTTGAATTTTCCCATCTTTGGAATCGGATTTTAGACAAATCACTACTCTTCTAGAAACATAAGCATTTACCCATCCTTTTTTATAGCATATGTACAACAACCAGAATTGAGATTACCTTAACATTTCTCACTGTAAACACTACCTCCCCCCTCCAACCCCCCCTCCCCATGTCAACATGAGCGGTCAACCAGCAATATGATGTCCCTGAATTTCCTAAGTTGCAAAATGGTTACCTAATTTAAACACCATCTACACTAAAAGGTTTCAAACCAGACAATGACGTATTCTCACTTTCCATTTTCCTTCTGACGTTGTACGATTATAGTATTTGGTCAGTATGTTGAGAAAGTGAAAATGAATCATAACTCTGAAAACTTTGTAAATCCAGTATCTCAAGAAAGGAAGTTGCATGAATCTAGTACATGTACAGTATGGATAACAAATATTGTGTAGATGTCAATAATATTGCTTTTTAATAGTAAGCATGATATCTCAAGAATGAATCTTCAAGTATCAGGCATGCAGAATATTTAAATCGATGTGTCATTTAAACCTCAATACATTTATTTATTTTTTTCCATTTTTTGCTTTATTTTTGAAATTCCTAGATATGCTCTGCATGGTAAAGCATCTGGCGTGGATCCCTCTATTATGTGGCCAACCAAAGGAGAACTAAGACAGCTGGTTGAAGATGAGAATTATTACTGCAGAAGTCTAGAATCTATGCAAGCTGATCTTTTACTGGAAAGAAAACGTAAAGAGCTGGAAGAATTGAAAAAGTATGTATTCAACTCACTCCCTCTGCTTTTTTGTATACCATTTCTTTTTGAAAGGATTGGTTCAGTTGTCATACATGTTTCAGGGTTCTGCCCAGGGTGGATTGAGTGCCGGCAGGACTACCTAAGCGGAGCGCCACCATCGGTTGGCGCGGAGCGTACAAGAAAATTTTGGGTTTTGGAAATCCCCCAGATGGCCGGAAACGGCCCTTCCTGAGTATTCTGAGCCACATATAGACAGCTTTGAAATGAGATCTCATGTCTGGAATTTTTCATAATTAATGAAAAAAGTTAGGACAAATATCTGGAGCACCAGAGTACAGACCAGCCGGTGGTGCCTATTAAGTATACTAAAAAGCAATAGCAATGCACCGTGCACGTGGCTGACTAGTTCGTGTAGCCGTCACGTATAGTCACTACGAGGCGGAGTGCGCTGGTCGTACCTAATGCAATATGATGTAAATTCACCCGCTACGAAGGTTAACGGCCGTATGTGTACTAGCTAGCTGGATAGTGCCTGTGTCTCGCGCGATAAAAATAGATATAAATGAAACTATCAAAAGTACGATCAGGAGTTGGAAACGGAAAACAGTCATTGGTCTGGAATGCGGAACTCTGGTAATTTTTACTAAGTATGACACTGTGATGTTTTGGATATTTTGAATTTGAACAGTTATGAACTGGATTTCCCCTAGTCTCAAACAGATTGTTTCTGTACGTTCAACCCTCCGGCTGGAGGTGTTTTTTGGAGTTCCTATCGAAAATAAGTGCCGGTCGGAAAAGTCACTCAGGCAGATTGTGGCGGTCGGTAATTCAGCGTGCTGGTCGGGCCCGACCGGCGCCGACCGGCAGCGGCAGAACCCTGATGTTTATGTTAAATGAAAGAGGACAATAAAAGAAACACAATGGTGAAAAAACTGTTCAAATATCTCTTTTGGTTAAAGAGATATTCAAGTGTAAAGTTTTATCAGATTGTGTAGAAACTGCTGAAATCTGACTAGCTTTGATGTCACATCCTCACATTCCTGAAAAGTCTTTGTTTTTGTTTCTAAATATTTTGTGAGATTTCATGACTTTCAACCAAAAGATATGTCAGGAGATCTCATATTTGTCAAAGGAAGTATTTGAGATTAAACATCTGAAGAATTTTTGATGATATTATTTTCAATGTGTTAAAAAATGTAAATAATTTTCAAAGAAATATATTCATACATTTTTAAGGAAGTGAGGATTTGACATCACACCCTCACAGTTAGCCTTTCTACACCAGTCATTTTCAAAGAAATTTTGATATCTTCAAAATGTCATATCTCCTTGACAGAGCATGCTATCATGGTAGTTTCTTCACTGTTCTTTTTGTCTTTTTGTGTTCTTTCATACAAAATAGACATGTCAAACACCTGAACCAATCCTTTAAAAATGGTTATGTTTTAAATTGTTGATTTGTAGCGTGATGTATGACAAGTGACAAAACAGGCAAGCAGACTGCATGATATGAATTATTAATTTGGCTGCTGGTGTAGATAATATTAGAATTATAACATGAATCTAAAACAATCATCTTAAAGCTGCTACTGATCACTACTGTACTTTGAGAATGAACTCTTTGTAAAAACTTTAATCAAAATAATATGAATTACAATTAAGTATACCGCCTGATGAAGCAAATCATGTGAGTGAGTAAAAGTTTGAACTATTCGATGAATTTGTACATCTCACCTCAAGTGCAAATTTTATTGGATGAATTTCTCGTTACTCTGCAGACAAAAACATATTGAGAAATGCTTGGCACAGTTACCCAAGTTAGAAGAGGAGCATCAAAAGAAGGAAGAAGCAAGAATACTGAAAGAGGAAGAATCCCGCAAAAAGAAAGCCGTATTGCTGGAAGCTGCAAGGGAAAAACTGGGTTATGCAATTGATCCTAGAAGTCAAAGGTTTAAAGAAATGGTGGAAGAAATGGAGAAGGAAGAGAAAAAACAGAAAAAAGCTTTAAAGAGGAAAGGCATCGGGACATAACAAAGGTGTTTATGATAATCGCATATCACTTGTATTGAAAAACAATGTACAGGACTATTAAGGTAATCAGCTGATGTCAGTCTCATATAAATGGAATCATAGCCATGCAGGTCTGCAGGAACTGATTGTAACATAGCGTGAGTCTCATATAAATGGAATCATAGCCATGCAGGTCTGCAGGAACTTATTGTAACATAGCAATATGTTATCCCATAGGTATCCCATCACAGATATATATACCTATACATCTTTACATTTGTATAACAATTTGTCCATATTGTATGCATTTTGTGATGTGATACTGGATAAATTATTCCCTTTAATGGAGTAAACCAATCTAACATTCTTGTAATCTTCATCCTCTCAAGAACAAAGACTTCCTGCAGATGGATGTGCTGTCTGCTCAATCTGCTGTCATCATTGTAACAGGTCAATAAATCTCTGCTTACAGTAATGTACTAGGATTCTTTTTAACTCAGTCTACGTTTGTACTCAACTAACACAGGCTGTTTCTCTACATCAGTTTGCTAATGTTGCATGGCACACAGTGTTTGTCACACTATTGAATGGGCATCTGGTGGGTAATGTTGCCCAGGAGAGCGAAGAGTGCACCAGTAGCAGGATAACATATGATTGGATGACAAAACACTGCAGCATAAAAGGAAACTGCAAATTAAGGCCTGCATGAGCTCTACCAACCCGATAAGGGATCAAGGAAATAGATACCATAGAGATGAATGGATCTATCAAGCTGTGTAAAGTTTTAAGCTTCCCCCTTCAAGGGCTGTACTGTGGTAATTTGTGAGAATCAAAAGAATTTGTAATAACTGGTTCAATTTATGATAAAGGTTGCACTTACTATAACTGCCCTGTATTGTGTTGTTTCTATGACCTTTGACCCTGTTAACTTCATTGCCTTACAGCATAGTTATCCTTCATTTGCATGGAGACCCTCAATTTTCCCATTATTCATCTGTGTATTTTCCCCATTATTCATCTTTGTGACCCTGCAGAGACAGATGTTGTTGCCTGGGGATGGAGTCTACCGGTGGCGTACCTTTCATGGGCCACAGTACAATCAAGAGTGTTTGCAGGGGGTCTTTCACCCGTACATGTTTACTGTCCTTACTTTTCAGCCAATAGGAATGAGTTACTGAAACCATAATTTAAGAATAAAATGAAGCATTTTTTTCAATCATCGGACAAAAATGTCCTTGTAAATCTAAGTAAAATTTGTAGTAAAATGATAAAATCGTCTGTCTCTAAGGGAAGTTTCTTTCTCTTAACAGTCTCTGGTGCCATGTTTCACTTTTAAAATTTTCCTAACCCCCCTTCCCTCCCCCTCTCTCTCCTCTCAAACTGTTCAGCACAAATCGTTGAATGAATCGTGTGTCATTCTTCTCTTTTTACTCCCTATGGTCTTAAGTTATGTATGATTTGTCATTTTGTTAATATCTGGATTGTTATTGAAATGTACCCTGTTTATGTCTCTTATACCTCTCAGAGAGGTGATGTTGAGAAATAAACTGAAACTGTTGACAACAATCACTTGCAGCTATTGGTACAGTAGGTCGCTCGCGCCATCTTGGTATACACCCAGAACAATGACGCGCGCAAGGGTTCCTACGTTATCATAATGAGGTTTCGACGAAATCCTGATCTTATCGTCAATATAGCTTTCATATCCACATATAGAAACACTTTATGCACCAGATTAGCTCCAATTTTGTGGAAAAATATACTAGTTGAAATGAACTACAATCAAGGGCGTAGGAA
>JAIPMN010003808.1:0-10135 GCA_020650975.1 Apostichopus californicus | reverse complement strand
GGGGGGGGGGGGGGGGGTGTCATGTGTCAGTGTATTGAATTTAATTATTGATATACCCAATATGCAAATCTGGCTCTCCTAAATCGTTTCTCTGGATTTAGTTATTCAACGCATTCAGTAGAGCAGCAACGTTGTCAACGTTGAAAATCAATTCCTGAAGCTAGCACTGTAGCACATGCCGCGGATTCATCACATGCAGAATTGAATCGCTAGTGTGTTAGCTCCAGGATTCGTAACCTGTGCTGCGAACCATGTGCTAGCTCCAGTTATTCTGCATGCTACATGTTACGATCTTCAACACAAATTCGACTTAGATTCGAAACAAATAGGCCTATTTGATAGAGCTGTTGTGGGGGAATAATTTCGATTAGGGTTGTGCACATTTGTCTGCAAAAACGACAAAAAAGTGAACTAAGATTTGGGAAAAAGTGGGGGGAAAATGCCCCCTCTTGCCCCCCCCCCGTAATCCCGCCCATGATCATCAGTTTAGACTTGAAGGAGTAATCCAGGGATTTAGTCTAGATACCAAACGTGAAAACCGGAATAGCGTAGAGAAACATGTGGGGGTACATTTGCTTGGGTGCAGGCGCGTAGCTTGAACTTGTATCCCCAAAATTGTTCAAAATTGTATGGTTACTGGTTGCTACAGACCTATTTTCCTTTCTTTCTTTTTTTTGCAAACCAAATTTCATTACGGATGCGGTCCGTCTAGCTAATTCATTTCGAAAAAAAAATTAAAACTACTTTCGGCGAATGTCTGTGACGTGTTTTGGTGATATTTAGTAACAAATTGTGACACGGTTAGACAGGCGCGCAGCGAGGAACTTGCTAAGGGAGGGGCGAAGCTTGTAGGCAATCTATCTAAGTGTAGCGCCACCATATATTGGGCGCGAAGCGTTAAAGAAAAGTTTAGCCGAAAATGCCTCCCAGATCACTGGAAATGGCACTTCCCAGGCCTTGTAAGTTGCATCTAAGCATTTTCTATTTTGAATTTCCAGCGATACCATTAAAAAATACAAAAAAAATATGGGGCGGTTGCCCCATTTGCCCCGTCCCCTTGGCTACGCGCCTGCGGTTAGAACCCATATCGATGTGGATCATATATGATTGTACGTACTTAAACTCATACACAAGAGATGTACCAACATTATGATAATAATCATGAGTGGCAACTTGCTATACGGTCACAGATCACAGAAACGACCACGAAGTGTCATTTACCTCATGCAGCATGTGTTGGATGAAGTTTTAGCCGCCGCCTAGTATATGATTTGGATAAATAATCTCACGCATTATTTTCTATTTATAGCCACAAAAAAACTATGCCACCAAATATTGGGGGGATAGTAGATACTATATCCCCCCACCTAAAATAGTGGGGGGACATGTTCCCCCCGTCCCCCATGATCGCCGCCCATGATCCCACCAACTTACAAATTCCTCCAAAATTTGCCTCAGTTACATCTTGTTATTTAAAGAGAGATGACTTTTAAGACGAATAGGCTATAAACCATCGAATACACTGACTAACAAAGTTTGTTTTTGTTTCAAGAGTTACCTAACTTCTGATTATGTAGCTAGATAGCAACAACGAACTTTGAACTACATCGTACATCAGGCACTTCCACGGTTTGCATTAACTTGTATAAATAGAAAGGTGTCTCTATGAACAAAACCATATCATCGCGTAGCCTGTGATGTAATGTCGTTAACCGGATTGAATTAGTGAACTAAATTGAGCTATCCAGCCGTGTACCTATAGGCCTATATAGAAAGCGTCTTCTGAAATACCATCCCGCGTTACGTATATAGGCACCATACCGATAGTTCGTTGGCATGGAGAGGAGGCTCTTACTATTTTTACCACAGAACAGGTTACTATAACTTTTTAATTTAAAGGAAGAATAACCATTCGCATGGCATCAATGAGTTTCTCCATCACGATGAACCCAATTGTGTTAATAATTGTATTCCTTTCGGCTGCCTACTCACAGTTTGATACCAACATGGCTGTTGACAGACAAACCATGGTTCACATGTTTTGCTGGACCTGGTCTGACATTGCTCAAGAATGTGAAAGGTAAGACTAATTTTAAGTGGTCTAAGTAGTTAAAAGTCAAACCCTCGCTTCAAATCATTGTTATTAATGAATGGTCGATGGGCAGTGAAGTACAATACGTGAGGTCCGTACCGTGCATGGTTTTTAACAGTTTGACCCATTTTAGACAATATAACCTAGAGACCCTCACTGGCGGATCCAGAGCCTTTGTTCGGGAGGGGCCAAAGTGGCATTAGAGTGATATGGGGGAGGGGTCTAAGGGGAGGGGGTGCCCCCCCCTTTGGAAAATTTTCTATTGCTGAATGCCCTCAGATGCAATTTGGTGCGACAAAAGTGTACAATGGTGATGTTAATTTACTTCTAAAAAAAATGTTTCCCAGGTGTAATTTTCTAAAATATTTATAAAACAAAGTTGGGATCATCTTTCTCAAGAAATTTTATTTCTCATAGGTTATAAATTTCTTACAACCAGCCTGTAACTGCAAAATGGTGTTAAACTGTAAATCCTCGTGCTCATACATTTACATAGCTCCCAACTCTTGAGAAGGCAAATGCTGGTCCATGCCACGAATCGCAGTCCTGGGGGAGGGGTATAAGGGGAGGGGTGTCCCCCTCCCCTTTTGATTTTTTTGGAATCCTGGTGATACCTACATGTAAAATGGTGGCACTTAGAAAGGCTTTTGTCACCCAAAATTTTCTGAGAAATATGCATTTTTTTGTGTGTAACATCAATAAATTGAATAGTAGGTGATAATTCATTCTTTCCCGTGGCATGAAAATGTTCGCTGCTCGCCCCAATGAAAAGAAATATAGGCTAATTTGAGGTTCAAATGATGCTGTAAAGGAGGTTTTATACTCTATTATGCTAAATGCTAAAGAAATGATGGTTGCTAATTCAAAATTTGATGCAATTTTTTTTATGTATACTTGACAATTACAATGCGGTTTTTTCGGACGCTTGTGCTGGTCAGCGGGTTTGGGTGTTAGAATGCGGGTCTAATTCCCGCGAATTGCGGGTCAGTTGGGAGCTCTGCATTTAATTTTAAACTAGAAAACGAAAAGGTTTAGACTAGTCTACCACTGCTATTCCTCTCGATTTTTTTAATTTCCAATGATATGATTTAGCGGATGTTCGGAAACACTTTTTGGCTCACCTTGGGGGGGGGGGGCCATGGCCCCCCTTGGATCCGCCAGTGGAGACCCTATAGTAGGACCTTCAGAAGTACGTCCTCTATTGCGCATTGCATATTCCATGTGAGAGTAAAACTTTGTATGCGTCGAATCTCGTGGGGCCATTGAAGTCGACTCCCGTGTAGGGGTGTTTTCCCCTACCCCCCACCCCACAGAAAAATAACAAAATTAGAAGTAACATGGTGCAATCTGAGGCAAATATACTTAATTAATTTAGGCAGGGAACCGAGCCTTTACTGGAGGGCCAGAGGTTAACCAAGGATCTTATAAATGAGGGGGATTTCTGCCTTGGCGTCATTGAAACTGTTTCCTATCAATTATAGGTGTATGGGGTCCCCGTTAAAATAACAAGTGCCCCGTTTGCCAAGAAGTACTCTTTTCCATACTATGAAAGAGCCCTTTTGTTGAAAAATGTAAATAAAAGATTCTCGTTGTTGCCAACTTAAAGGAAAATGTAATTACAAAAGTGCCCGTATGGAGAAATAACATTCAAATACTGGAATGTTTGATGCGGAATGTTACAGAGGATTCATTTTATCGGAAAGTTTTAAAGTAACTTTGTGGTTTGCCCCTCAAAGAGTGGGAGATGTTTTTTTTTATTTGATCAGTTACCCAGAAGCTTACTGAAGTAGATCTTGCTGGGATCGAAGCGTCAGGTCCTCCTAACTCTCCTCTCGTTGCTTTTATCCTATAAAAAGTTACCTAGGTCCAAACGGATTCGGAGGCGTACAAGTATCTCCACCGAACGACCACGCTATTATATCCGATCCTTTCCGACCATGGTGGGAGCGCTACCAAGTAGTCGGGTACAATTTGACTAGCCGTAGTGGTGACGACGATGCATTCAGGGACATGGTGCATAGATGTAATAACGCCAATGTGAGAATCTACGTGGACGCTGTCGTAAACCACATGGCATTCTTTGGTAAGGAGTTGTTGTTACTGAATGTTAACTGAATCAGGTGATTTTCATAACGTAATATCGCCTCTTCACCATGAAAAAGCAGACTAAAGCATGACGTGGGCATAATCACTTTGCAAATAAGAATCGGGATCTACCATCGAGGGTGTCGATATCCAGGTCGGACCCTGCTAGAACAATTTTGCCACCGAGACCCCTTTTGAAGTTTTCATGTTTCCTTATGAGAATGAAGGTAGGCTACGTTACTTTTTTATTGAGCCTGGGCTGTAGCCTAGCCCTTGAACCCCTCCCCCCAGCCCAACTCACCAGGTCTGAATACTAGAACAATTAGTTTCGTAATAATCTATATTAGAAAATCTTATGCGTGGTGTATTGTTCTTTTTATCCAGGTGGAGAATCTGTAGGAGGAATACCATACGACCCTGGTAATTTATATTACCCGACTGTTCCATACACAGAGGAAGATTTCAGCGCTTATTACGGACTTTGTAACACAACCGATTACAATATCGAAAATACGTCCAGTGTGAACCAATTACGTGACTGTAATTTACTCGCATTGAAAGATCTCGCCCAACACGAAGAACGAGTTCGTGGTAAGATTTCAGAATATCTCAACTATATGATCGATACTGGTGTCGCCGGATTTCGATTCGATGCCGCTAAGCATATGTGGCCGGAAGATTTGGGGAATATCTACGGTAGGCTACACGACCTAAGCACAGATTACTTCGATGCTGGAAGTAGAGCCTTTATCGTTCACGAAGTAATCGATAAGGGTGGAGACCCAGTCAGAGCTACCGAGTACACGGATCTCGGTCGAGTAACCGAATTCAATTACGGTCCTTTTATTGCCGAGGCTGTTCGGAGGGAGATTCCCTTCAGTGATCTCGAGACGTTAGGAGCGTCAGGTCCATGGGCGCTTCTTCCCAGTGGAAAGGCGCTGGCTTTCCTTGATAACCACGATAATCAAAGAGGAGGTGACAAGGAAGAGCAGGTGACCTTCAAGGCTGCGCGTGACTACCGTATGGCTAATGCATTTATGTTAGCGTGGCCGTATGGAGCCGTTCGACTCATGTCGAGTTATCAATTTGCTATTTCTGACGACGGTCCACCGACTGATTTATCGGGGCGAATACTTACTCCCGTTACCAATGACAGAGAGGATTGTGTCAATGGCTGGATCTGTGAACATAGATGGCCCGTCATCAAAAAGATGGTGACTTTTCGTAACGTCGTCGGTGACTCACCGGTTACGAATTGGTGGGATAATGGAAATAACCAAATCGCCTTTGGACGCGGAGAGAAAGGTTTCCTTGCAATTAACAACGAAGCCGACGAGGACCTTGACACAACGTTAATGACTGGTTTACCGGAAGGAGACTATTGTGACGTCATACTGGGGGAGATAGATGACGAGGGACAATGTACGGGACCGACTATCGCAGTAGATGAATATGGTTATGCGGAATTTATTATTAGGTATGATGCTGACAATCCAATGGTTGCGATCCATACTGACGCAACTGTTACAGGTGGAGTGGCCACAAGAGTAGTCTCCTGTACAGTCGTTTGTTTATCAATTTTCGCCTCGTTGGTAGTTCATTAGTTACAATGGCAGGATAGACACACGACAATACTTTTCTTGTCAACATGTTAGTTATACGAAACTGAAAAAAAGCCCGAAAATGTGAAACTCTTTGTCAGCAAGACAGCATTCTCATCACTTTTAGATCTAATTCTCTGAAAAATGAAAGATTTTGGTACTAAGCTAGGTTAGGACTGAATTTAGTTTTTGAGGGCCCTGTGTTAGAGCTCAGTTTTAGGGCCCAACTGAGCGTGATACAGGCAAGACAGACGTTGTTGGTGTCGGGTGAGGAAGGTTTAGTGGATATGCCCCCAATAATTCAGGGCAATGATTTTCGAGTGGTCGTGGTGCTGCCACTTTCTATTCCATTGAACATTGACCTACCACGTGTACCCCCCCCCCCCTCAACCCCCTCTCTCACCGACACACAATCTCGAACCTGTATCGGGGTTCCTGTTCAGCCTTGATTATGTTACGTTATTCACATATGTTAGTTGGTCTATCTTGGAGTAATCATGTTATATTTTACAGTATAAGCTTAAGTATAGATTTCATTCGGTCATTTATCTCCGTCACCAATGTCGACACACCATTACTCAGCATAAATAGGTTGTATTAACTGACATGTGATTCTAAAAGCTTTGTCAAAATATTTGCTCTCATGATAAAGATTATCTATTTATTCTATTTGTCAGCATCATTAATAGATTTTGATAAATACATGATGGCAACAAACCAGTCAACCATTGAAGATAAGTTATTATCCATTTATTATATTCTATCAAAAATTAATTGTAAATCCACCTACTTACTGTACGTCTGAAACACTGAATAGCTCACACTATATGACGACCACTCGCCAACCAGCTTTAACCTGATCATGCGTAGTATCTATTCCGTTTCCAAGGCAAATCGTGATAAACCGCCTGACGTAGACATCGTCATAATCACACTGTTACAGTCTCGCCGATGTAAAGGAGTCTGGGATTGAGAAATTAGGCTCAAGTTGTTCAATTTTGTCTAACCAAGCTCTATAATGGGTGACTTTTCTCTGATTAGAACAAAGCATGGACAACTTTTACTTATTAATGGGTGTGAGGGTGGGTGAAGGATTGGTGTAGACCAGGACCAGGGAAAAGAACTGCTGTTTGGGTGGCGGTGGGTGACTGTGATGATCAATATCGTGATTGCAACAAAGGTGACCAAAACAATGGACCTTATGGGATGAGGATTTATGGACCCTGGTGACAGCTCAGGTGGAAACAATCAGTAATTATTAGGTAACCTTCCAACATCCTCTTCTCCTTCTGCCCCCACTCAACGAATCCACACTTCCTTCCCTCTGTTCCCCTTGCACTAACTCGCCTATCGCAATCTCTCTGAATGAACGAGCCTTTTCCACCTTAAATGCATGACCTTTGACCTCAATAACAAACTTCAAACATTATTTTGGCATTAATCATGTAAGCAAGGCTTTCAGACATTTGGTGACCTCAGACGACAGTTGAACATTGATAGAGAACACTGGGGATTGTTGTACCCTCATACCAAGTATAAAGTGAGGCTATCTTTAGTGTGTTGAGTAATTATGTTCACAAGCCAAGAAATCTAATACATGCATGCAAGTACACACACAGTCAGACATACACACCATCACCATCACACAGGGTCCAAATACTATTGGCAAGGAATCAAAAAGGGACAGAAGGATGTTGTAAATTGATGTTCTGTATTTACAAATAACACATTCTTGACAGTATTACAAAATGTAAGACTTTGAAAATACAAACAAATCAGGACTCATTGTTTTTGACCTGAAGTCAAATTGGGTAAAAAGTGAGCATCGTGTGAATCTTATGAACTATGTTAAAAAAAGTATTATTTTCATCTTGTTAATGCCAACTGCAATGGTATCATTGTTTGCATCTTGTTGAAATCAATAACTATTGATACCTTTTATTGCTAGCATACAAGGAATATTAGTTTCCATGGTAACAACAGCTAACGGCACAAAACGGAACAAATAACTTTTAGTATAATTATATATGTGAATAATAGACTGCTAGGTAGGCATATTTGATTCGTAAATGGTATTAAACACTCTTAAACAATGCAATATTCATACTAAACCATACTACATACCATCCTTAACCTTTTGATGCCTCAACCCTTTATCATTCCAATCCAATCCAGTCAAACCCCACCTCCACCCCACCCCCGATGCACTCAATATAATTACCATAATCAGTGAGTCATATTTCATGTAACCATAAAGATATGGTGGAAAACAGCTAGAACTGCAGCTGTAAAATGTTAAGCCACTTCTACTCCAATGACATCACGACACATTATAGCCATTAGCTATCATTCATCCATGCCATCAAACATTATTATCATAAATAATAAATGGACAGTCTGTTCTAGTACTGAACACATATAAGCTACATTCAAACTATATCTTCCCTTCACTTTCAAAACAAGTTCCTTTCCGATCTATCCTAGCTTTACGGATGATGGTACGGTTTTGTGTCCTCGTTAGTGATATTTAGTGCGTTTTGCCTTTGTTAAAATGCAATATTGGTAAATCTCCCTCCCAAGCCAGAGAATCACAATAGCCCCACCGATTACATAGAGGAACTTCACCGTGGATTCTTCTGGAAGGAAGCATTTCTCCCACAAAAAATCGTCTTCAGTGATGGTGGCCTGAAATAAAACCAAAACAAAACGTTGACCCTCCAAAATATGAAGAAATTTTCAAATAGTAACTTTAATAATGAAGTATGCATGCAATTTCAAAGTGAAATATTAAACAAAAATTTTACTAAAGGGCTGAAAGAAATATGCATTACATCTTACAATTAAGTGTGCAATAAATTAGTTAGGCCATTGTTTTAAATGATAGACTGAAATCAGGAGCTCTGAACCTTGCTGCGGGTGCTTGTGGTCAGTTAAAATTCCTTTTTGGTTTCCCGAAAGCAAAGACCTACTCACTCTTACCGACCTGGCAAAATTGTGAGGGGGGGGGGACAAGTCGGCAATGAATATAATGCCAAAGTGAATCAATCAGGTCACACATTCGGAGTCTATGCATGCTAAGTTCTTCAGTACCTTCATTACCTTCCAGGGAACATTCATACTTTAGTTGTGATTTTCTTAATGGTCAGTCAACTTGATCAGAAATTCTTGTGTGTTGGGTGTGTTGGTAGACACCTCAAGCCTCCATGGAGTAAAAATTGCCCTTCTTTGTACAAGAAATGTGTAACATATAGTCAGGCAAACATGTCTTACACACACAGTTGTACCTATTGCACCTCCTGCCGTGTGTCAGAAATTCCCCTGCTGGTAATTTGCATTTTGTATAGGCACAGTGAAACATTCCAGGTATTCACCTAAACTTTAGTGGATATATTCCAGTGACAGGCAAACCTGAAACTGTCAAATAACAACTGAAAATATTGCGCATTGTTAGATCGTAACCATGTATTTAATGTCTCGTTCTTAACTCCCCCAGGGATGCAGTGTCCCACTTTTCAACCACAGAGATATGGTAACCCTAATTAAAAAGTTATTGCAGCCCCGTAGAAAGAGGCCAGTAATAATTGTTTCAGTAGCAATCATGTAATACAACTCACTAGAATGAAGCTTGGATTATTTCTGTTTCTCCAGCTGAAGGAAGGAACACTTATCTCGGGAGTGCGGCCCTGAGAGTGAACCACGTAACAGGCGTGATGAGTGTGTCCGCTTAAAATCATACGAGGTTGCAGTAGAGAGAGTTGCTGTTGAGACATTACAAACAAGAAAAGAAAATAATCAGCAATTCTTTATCAACAGTTATGAATAATAAGAATAACAATAGTAGTAATGGATAATATGCATATTGGAACATGATAATATTAAGAAAGAGGTAATAATTATAGATAGTACTAAATGATAAAGAAATACATTAACATATGTTAATAAGTAGTATTTAAGAACTTATAATGTGACTAAGAAAATCAAATATGATACAAAACCAAAATTTCCCCTCAAGAGGAAAGTAAATCACATAACTATATTTACATAACAATGAATGCTTAAGTTTGCATCACATGACCTAATCTGAACCTTAAAGATCAATATGCATAGTTCAAAGTCAATATATGTTCATTTATGAAAATATTGATTCAGGGACATCATCATGTTATGAGGGGTGAGAAAAGGGAGATGTGGGGTGTGGCTATCACCTCAGTACCTGTATGTTAGTGGCACCTATGCTTCATTTTGTGTTATTCTACCACATAACAAAGGATATTAGAATTGCAATTTTCTTGAATATGTTGATTTCCTGTACATTGACTAATTTTTCAGCATGCTTATCATCTATAATAAATGCTGC
>JAIPMN010003806.1:0-11852 GCA_020650975.1 Apostichopus californicus | reverse complement strand
ACAACGTGAACTTGAAGAATACTGTGTGCGGCGGTTTCGGCGTGTGGATGAATTGACACCTCTGTGATATATAACTGTGTTGATGTATCCAAGGCACTTGCTGTGTGTCTGTCTGACTGGATGACCCCGATGAGGCATAAAATCGGAAACGATAATCCCAAATATAGGGTTAGAGCAAAGATAGAAAGGGGTGATTGTAGTCCTAGGGAGATTGGAAACGTTCACTGGAGGAGAAAAATACGGTCAACGACAAAAGAATTGTTATGTGAGTCATACTGGGGGTCATCTTTGTACTCAGACACATGGTGATGTGCTCAATGTGAATTATTAAGTAATATTTGTATGAATTAAATCATTTATTGCTACAAGAATTGTCCAAAGGCATCCCAAATAGTTATAACAGATTCAAATTACACTTAACAAGCCACTTGAAAGCGCAATACGGTAGAGACAGGAGTTAGAGGGCGAAGTGACATGACAAAAAAACACAATTAATGTGGAATAATATTTCCGAAATCTGTCGAGTGATGATTGGTACTGTAAGAAAAGGGTTATTAAAAGCCTATGAGAAAACCGCGGGGTTGAAAAACTAAAAGTGGAAAGGAAGTAGGCCTAAACGAATTTCCCCTCTTGCTTCGTAGACCTAAAAGGGCCTATTATTAGATCTCTGTGAAACTACGTCAAGACATGCATTGACAGGGAAAGGGAGAGGAGGGGGAGAAAGAGGAGAAACGGGGTGCCAGGAAGAAAGTGAGTAATGGGGAAGGGGAGTGGGGGAAGGACAAGTATGGATGGTAAGGGTAAGTGGGATTGAACTCATCGCAAATCCAAAGATTTCACAGTAGTGTACCCCTCCCCTCCCCCTCCCCTCCCTCCCCTCCCCCTCCCCCTTCGACGAGGACAGTGATGGAGGAGAAGTTTGCATGGAATCAGGAATTAACTAAAATGTAAATGTCAAAAATAAATAACAAAAGACAATGACGGTGCCTATTTTATTTCGATACGGAATGTAGAGAGTAAACTTTCTGCTGTCCAATTCACCTGACATCATCATAGTAAAGTTAGTTTAATTTCATGAACTAACTTCGTAACTAAGTATTCCGCTCCGTCCTTCATCATTCCTTTGGCTCCGTACATCTAACGACGGATGCCCTAGCAGACCTTTACATTTTATTCTTACTGTCTGTCTGCTAAAGTCAGTCATAGTACTCAATTCGACCACATAGTGTTTCAGAAATGAGAAATGATTTGATGTTGGAAGAGTGTAGGTTCAAGGGTTAGGGTCAGAATGCATTTACATTCTAGCATTATTAGGGCAAGTAATGATTTATGGACATGTTATATATGCTGACTTAAATTTAACAAATCTATTGTTTTGCCAACAAAACAACAAATACACTTACTACTTAGTATCCATTACGTTTTCTTCTTTATTTCTGTCTAACGTTTAGTTCCTATCATTCACAAATACAATAGTTCTAGGTCCAACCAGACCCAAGCAGGGGTGGGGGTGGGGGTTATCAGAGGGTACAGCATCGGGGCCGGGGCCACGGAGGATATATATATATATGTATATATATATATATATATATTATATATATATATATATCTATATATTTCTATATATAAATATATGTGTATGTATGTCGTCACAGACTATTATGCGAAAGCAACTTCCAAGTTAAATGGGTGATTTGCGTAGTTTATTTCCCAGCCTCGGTTCAAGCTATTCAGATAATAGTATGACTTCCCTTTTCCCTTCGTTTTTACAGTATCCTCTTTTGGTTTCGATGACAAGAGAAACCTCTGCAGTCATATGCACTGAACAAAATGAACGATTCATAATACATTCCCTATATGGCTCTAGTTCCATAAATGGAATGTTTGACAGATAATGCATTTCTAACTTGTTGGAAGATTCTCGTTTAACCTTTGTTGCCATAGATGTTTCTATATTGTTGTTGCTTGTATTGTTGTTGCTGTCACCATTGTCGTTCAAGACTTTCAAAGGTTATGATTATAAATTTATACCTTTCTTATTTTTAGTTTCGTGGTCCTTCGAGTCTCAGTAAATGGGATCTCCTTCATCTCCAGTAATGTAACCATTACTGCTGAGGGATGTGAGCCGGTACGTCATATATTGTATGCTATGTAGTAAATCCCACTTCTGCCACCATGAGTATACATATATACATATATATATATATGTATATATATATATATATATATATATAACTTAGCTTGAGAAGAATCCATTTTGTGTAACAATTACTCGGCTTTGTATTTTGTATGTTGCCAGCTTAGTATTAGTTTTATAACCCGGCTCAAAATGCATTGTTTTAAGTTCTTTTAATAAAATATCTCCCAAGGTAGAACATGGGCAAGAAAGACAAACAACTTGATCCACTCTCACTGAACCCCAGTCCCCAACATTGAGATAGTGACCGTGTGATAGTGACGTAGTGACGTATCACGAGCTCCTTCGACAGGGAGTAGAAACTATATGTAACCAATCTAGGTTGTGTCTTTCTCTGTACTGTGAATCTGACAAGAACGTGTGTTACACATCAAAATACACTTCTTTAAGTGTACATGTCAAATACGTGTATCAGCAAGTGAAATCCTTGTTCCTTCTTCTGATTTATGAATATTTAATAATAACATCAACTATACGGACTGTCATGAAGAAAAAGTTTGTTTTCTTTCTTTCTTGGACCTGAACCAGCTTTTCGACAATGACTCATACTTATTAAAGCACGCCCTCTACTTTACTAGAGCCTGTCATGTCAGGTAATGAGCTTGTGAAATTCTTCTCAATTTGGGAAACTAATTGACGAACCCGATTCGTACTTTTTATTGTTATAATTACGTCACTTTGGTTTTATTTTAGACATAATGACTCACTAATCATATTATTTTTGTCTGCTACTTATCATCCGTTCGGAAACCTTACAACCCTGGGATAAGTTTATCTATACGTAACCGCATTGCTCCCTCTCACACGGTCGCTACTTCCACAAATGCAAATATTACTTCAACGCCGAAGCCGGGAATTTACAATTTATAACTATTTGCCCTTCGTTGTTAAATCCTCACCTTGCGTGTGTATATGCCGTTAAAAGCAGCCTTAGAAAACAAGGCACTATTAGCACTCTGACTTCAGGAGAGGTGAGATTGGTTGGGAATGGGGGTGAGATGGGTAAGGCATGGGGTGAGATGGGTAGGGAATGGGCGCGATTGGTTGGGAATGATGAGGTGAGATGGGTAGGGAAAGGGTTAGATTGATTGGGAATGAAAGGAGTGAGATGGGTAGGGCATTGGGGTGAGATGGGTAGGGTTTAAGGCGAGATGGGTAGGGATTGGTGTGATGGGGGAGGCAGGTGTATACAAATGTACTAATGGTGAATGCTAATGTGTCATACGTTCATACTAACACCGGGAATATTGTCTTCTTTCATTTCTTTTCATTTTTGGGAAGGGAGAGGGGCGTGGATGGGGCGGGGTGGGAGGAGAACTGATATGATCAGGGTGCTCGAGAAGAGTTGCTATGCATCCTGTGCATGAATTCACTAGTCCTCCCTGATAGATGTATAAACCTTGCATGGAACTGTGTTTATTCCAATATCAAACAATGAATATCTTTGGTGAGGGGTTAGAAACGGCAACTTCTTTTGTCTGTTTTTATTAGGGGGGGGGGGGGTTGGTGTGGATTTGATAGGTAAGAGAAATAATGCTGCAATATGAATATTTGTTGTCGCTAAGTCACCCATTTATACTGGGAAAAGGAAAAAACAGGGATCTTTCCTTTTGTTTACTTTAAAATGACTAATATAATGAATTGTTGATATTGCAAAAAGTATAGGCTCTGATACTGCTGTCGCGATACTTCACGAAATGGCGGCGCTCAGTAAAAACTAAACCATGTCCTACAAGAATTCTCACAACCGTTCTACCAGTGATATGTGACGTATCTTACGGATCGCTGCAAAAAGCAAATCAGCTGATACGTTTTATTTGTACATCATTTAAGTTTTAGAGGAAGACTCTTTAAACTTAGAAGGATAATCAATGAAAGTGACTGGACTAAGTAGTCTAGTACAAATTAGGTCAGCTTCTCAAAAGCAATACACAACTCAATAGAATCAGAACTACAGTAGGAAATGTATCCCGAAAGGAAGTGAGGGCAGTAATGAAGAACTTAGTATACATAGACTACCTGATTTGTGACCTGATTAATTCCCTTTGGCTTCGGCATTGAATACAACGTTTCTGTGTCCTGCCGTGTTTGGACGATTCTAACCAGTGAGTGTTATAGAACAACTCCCTGATTTAACCGGAATAGTAATTACCGACTTTGCGATCCGCGTTATAGTCATTGCCGACTTTGCAATTCGCGATCCCCCTCACAATTTTGCAAAGGTCAGTAAGAGTGACTCAATAGTTTTCCCTTTCGGGAAACCAAAAAGATAAGACCTTTATTTTATCAAATTGCATCTTATGACTTTGTACCGAAGACAAATGGTGTTGAATATAATCCGAGGTTGTTCTGTTTAAAACAAATTCTGGTCGAGTTATTGCAATTAATATAAAATGGATTAACATTACCTATTCGGTCTGAACAGAGACGTTGATGTAGTATCAGAAATTTAATATATTTTCAAACATTGTCCGCATTTATTTGTATTTATGTTTGGTCTATCACAAGTAAAAACTAAAAATCTGTCTAAAATAATACTTTAAAGTTTCAAGATGAACCTCTGCGCTCGTCATGTGTATCGTCCTTTCCCTCAGCGCTCGTCATGTGTACCGTCCTTCCCATGAGAGCTCGTCATGTGTATCGTACTTCCCCCTCAGCACTCGTCATGTGTATCGTCCCCAGCGGTCGTCATGTGTACCGTCCTTTCCCTCAGCGCTCGTCACGTGTATCGTCCTTTCCCTCAGCGCTCGTCATGTGTACCGTCCTTTCCCTCAGCGCTCGTCAAGTGTATCGTCCTTTCCCTCAGCGCTCGTCATGTGTACCGTCCTTTCCCTCAGCGCTCGTCAAGTGTATCGTCCTTTCCCTCAGCGCTCGGCATGTGTATCGTCCTTTCCCTCAGCGATCGTCATGTGTACCGTCCTTTCCCTCAGCGCTCGTCATGTGTATCGTCCTTTCCCTCAGCGATCGTCATGTGTACCGTCCTTTCCCTCAGCGCTCGTCATGTGTACCGTTCTTTCCCTCAGCGCTCGTCATGTGTATCGTCCTTTCCCTCAGCGCTCGTCATGTGTACCGTCCTTTCTCTCAGCGCTCGTCATGTGTACCGTTCTTTCGCTCAGCGATCGTCATGTGTACCGTCCTTCCCATGAGAGCTCGTCATGTGTATTGTCCTTCGCCTCAGCACTCGTCATGTGTAGCGTCCCTCAGCGCTCGTCATGTATACCGTCCTTCCCATGAGAGCTCGTCATGTGTATTGTCCTTCCCCTCAGCACTCGTCATGTGTAGCGTCCCTCAGCGCTCGTCATGAGTACCGTCCTTTCCCTCAGCGCTCGTCATTCGTCTTTCCCTTCTGCTCTGTGCTCCATTTCACCTACCCCACCATCCCCACTATTTAAAGATCATACACATTTTTAACACAACCAATTTGTATCTTTGGGTTTACTAACATTCTCGAATATTCGAAAACTTTACAAAAGGGGGAAAGACAGTAAACAACCAACGTGGAAGCTTCTGTCTGAACAAAAACAATCAATGAAAATTATAGAAACAAGTTAGAATGAAATTGTGATTTAATGATTTGAATATTCCAATTTTATATTTACAAATAGTGTAGTTATGTAGTTATGGATAAGAGAAGTCTTCAAAATACTAAAACAGCCTAGAAAGATATAATATAGCAGAAGTACAAAGTAACAATGAAAAAAAAAAAATCAGTTTCCATTCTTGACGCCATCCTCTTATACCAGGATTGTTACCATGGTGACATAACGATGGTGTTTTGGTGAACTTTTCATCCCCTCCCCCTTTCTCCCCCCCCCCCCTCCTCTCTCTTTCTCTCTCTATTTCTCTTTCTTTGTTTGATGACTGAGTATGACAGAACATCAGTCTAATGCGCAATTACCGTATATGGCAAAGTACCAGAGTTGTTTCCTTTGTGGTGGCTTAGCTTTTCCTGTTGTATTTCTAAACCATATATCCTGGATGACTAACTCCAAATGCTGCACATACAGGCCTATACTTGCACTTTATGACCTGTTTTATTTTGTTTACATTAATAACGGATGCGTATCCTGTACTAAAACTGAGAAATTAAAGGTGGTGTGTTGTCTTATCGTGCAGCGAACATTAACAGGTTCTACTGAGAGTACAATGGATATGGATATGTATAATGGATATGCATTATATGTATTATATGTATAATAATGGATATGTATTATATGTATTATATGTATTATAATGGATATGTATTATATGTATTATAATGGATATGTATAATGGATATGTATTATATGTATTATAATGGATATGTATTATATGTATTATATGTATTATAATGGATATGTATTATAACAAAGTTCGATTAGTAGTCTATAATTCATTTGGAGGGACTTTTGTTCTCGCTCTGCTATGATGTAATCCAGCCTGTCTCAATCAGTCTGTACCGTACATAAAGTTGTTATATTTTACGTTGCACGGGATCCGAACGAAATCGTTCGGTAAATGTTATTCTACTTGCACGTAGAGATAGGTTGGAAATATAGCGAGGGAATGAGGGGATGGGATTGGGGGAGGGGGGATTAGGGGGAGGGGGGATTAGGGATTTAAATCCATCCAAATATGAAGATTGGAGTGAATCTGTTTATAGCTACATACAATGGATTCACTAGCTGGAGAAAAGAACCGGAAGTGGTACCTACTATTACGAATTCGACTCTCGGTGAAGAGGAACGGAGAAGATTTTGGTTGCGAAGTGGGGGGTGGGGGGGGGTGGTGAATGGCAGTAAACTCTTCGTTGGAGATTCATTTCTGAACCTTTGACCAGAAACTAGCTCAACGACAAGAAACATTTGTTTTAAAGGTAATACATAATTGTCTCAAAATTAGTTACAGATCCAAAATATATTCAGTAGATTTCATAGAGACATTGAAATCAACTGCGGTTGGTGGGTGAGGATTCAGATGGTTCATTGTTTATCAACTTTGCCCAATCCCCCCACCCCAACCCTCCCCCCTCCACCCTCCACCCCTCCCTCCACTAACTCCATTCCCATGACTTCCAGTTGGATCGTTTTCTGGGATTATGATGACCTATGATTACCTCGAATAAAGTCACTCATGTCTGTAATAACCCTAAATGGCAAACCATAGCTGTGCGTAATAGCCTACACAATATTCGATACATTCGCGGAACAGCCATACCGTCAGTTGTCATCAGTGGCTTCGTCACGTTATGATACCTTCATTTCCTCAAAAGTTGAATTGCGCCCTCTAAAACTGTTTGGTGACATTGTGTACGCTACGTAGTTTAATGACAAGTTACGTTACTACTTCCCAACTAATTAAGGTAAATGTATATCACGTGCTACTTTTAGCCAATCAGAAGCATACATGAAGAACTGCAATTTGAATTTTTAGTATTTTTTTTCTTTTTCCTTACATTAAACAATATTGAACATTGAAAATGAAACGAAGTACCAGAACAAATTTAATTTGAACAATTTTTAATTTTTTTATGATATATTTTTATGATTATTTCCGTATACAATAAAGAAAAATATTCAACTGGTCTTTTTATGCTCACTTGAGTTTATAAATTTCTATTTTCTTTCCACCAATCACGTGAATGCACTTTGTTGCAATCTTTTGTTACAGTAAAGTTAATCAACATTAAAATTAAACGACTTTTCATCCTACGAAATCCAAAGAGAAAAGTAATTACATAGTCCAATAACGCTTAATGTAAAACCTTATTTCTAGAGACAAAACAAATAATAATAAAGCCGGAATATGATTGACGATCTTTGAAATGATACGTGAAGTATACAACAAGAGAAGGGTGGAGTGGTTGGCGACACGTCACATGTGCAAACATTGTGGACAATAGCACCATGAACGCACCGAGAAGGTTAAGGTACGTCAAAGGGGTTCGTGTGCTAAACGTCGTTTGTAATAACTAGCTGTAATCACTTGTGTTACACAGTGCATAACTTAGACGGCCATAAAAAGAACCTTCTTACGAACTGTTCGTAATGTTTAAAAGGTTGTAGCCCATAACACGCATTACATTCATAATAGAAGCATGCTTTAGGTGTGGTTTTGGATACCTATGTGATCTCACCGTTAATACAAACAAAGAATTTATGAAACAACACAAACGAAAAATATATGTGGATTTTAATTTATCAAATTAATATTATTAAGTATGAAATTTTTTGGAAAAATAATTTGAAATTTGTATAAATACATGTTTCTTGGTACAATGGACTTGACGCAGAAGAATTTTTTTCCCTCCAAAATAAACTAGTCTGGTAATTTTAGTTAAAATAACTGAAATACAAGAGTATAAATAAACCTCATCTGTTTTGATACGCCAAATTGGTTAGATTTAACAAATATTTCTGCGTTTTTCTTGTCTGAGCCATCTAGCCCCACCCCCCCCCCCCTTCTCGTTCCATGAATATGTAGAGTACGGAGTTGGGAAGGAAACAAGTCACTTTCATTCTGGTCATTCCACATATTTGTAGTTTTTAGACGTCCCCTAAAGATGGAGGGTGTACCATATACCCATTTGAAAAAATATTTGAACTTTCCGTCACAGTACCACCCACCGAAGACGCTAATTGAAGCCACATTTATGCTATCTCATTGTCCCACTCTTGAACATTGCCTGACACTCCTTAAGTGGTGAAGAGTTCCCTCACCATCCACTCATGTTCCCCTTCCCACGGGGACGGGGTGGGTAAGGGTTTTCATCATGTCATGGCACTATTTGTGCAAGTTCATATTCCTCTAGTTTCTTCACCAGGTCAAAAAAACACAAAGCAATTCACAGCCTAGTTAAACCTCTCTATTCACTGTATGCTTGAAACCCTTCCCAGGTGGAGGAAGGGGGGGGGGAGGTGTCCGTATAATGTCACTGCACTACTACGCAGATATAATGCTTCTCTATCATTCATACGACTCTAGTTTGTAAAACCAGGTCAAGAGTCCCCAAGCATTTCACCCCTAACTTGTCCTCGCGCGGTTAATTGGTCCATCGCCTTACAATGATAGGTAAACATTGGTTGATGAAAACTTCTGACAAATTTCAACAGGAAATAGTCGGCGGAGAAACATTTAGTCTTTTCCAAGGCTTGTCCGTAAAGTTTAATTATGCATTCAACTGACCGAGGTGCAGATCAATTATTCCAAAGCAGATAAGAAATAGGTCACTTCTATATAGAGATTATCGGTTTCTATTGGTCAGTTTAGAAGCTGTAACACTGCTCGTGCCAGGCACGTGACCATGGCTAGATTATTGTGCCATTAAGAAGTAAAGGCAGCCGTTTTATAAAACTGATGAATGGTTTGTTTTCAGTAACAAGGTGTTTTGAAATGACCCAATAAGATTCAGTCCGTAAGTAAGATAAGTCCATTGAAAATTTACGCCACGTTAAACTCATATTTTAACCTGACAATAGGATAAGTGATGTTTCTCACAAATTTACTCGTTTTGACCCTAGATTTGTTTTTCCTTTCACCCATTGTTCATGAATATAATTTCCTTTAAAAAAATTATATACTTTAAAGAGATTGGAGAGAATTGTGTCAAGCGAGAAGTTAAGAGGAATTAGTAACTCTTTGCAATAATTTCAATAATTTGACGGAGATGATCGGTGTTAATGTAGCATGATCGATCTATGATAAGAGCAAATCATCAAAATTATTATTAAGCACGCAAAATAGTTCATGGAAGAGCTATAAGACGGTTCATAAAGGTTAAACAAATTACAAAAACAAGGTATATTGATTATTTAAGCAATGAAGCAAAATATACCCCGGAATTATTCACAAAGTCGTTTGAAGTTGCTTGGTAGATGTAAGCGAACATTTCATTGAAATCTGTTGTGACCATACTAGCCGTACAAGATCATTCTCCTGTGTCTACAATGGGTCATGCTCACATGAATATTGTCAGTATTTGAGGAAAATAAGTGCGTGGGACGGTCCTTTCAAAGTTACCGTACAATCTTCACCCTCTCCCATCCTGTTCATATTACAGACGCCTTACATGGAAATGGCGTAGACGGGTGCAAATTTTCACATCTTTTTCATCTCACTAAATTTATCAATCACTCTAACTTTCAATTTTCTTTTTAATCATAGACTAACCGGAGAGACTATTCCTTTCTAACAAATTACTATTCTGATAAGATAATATTCTGTTCTGATTGAATACAAAATCACAGAAAAAAAAGTAAGTCAGATGATGCGTATATACTTAGATACATAACCAAACATTATATACAAGCAAAGCTGTTTTACGCACAGAGTTAAGTGTCACCCATGGCGTGTCTGACCCTCACTTACATCCCGTGACATCATAGATTTTAACAGGAAAAACGTGTTTACGCAAGTCTGGAAAATCTGGACTACTCGTGTCCGTATAAAATGCGTGATGAAATTGCTTCATATGCGCGCAAATGGTATTGCAGTGCCTGTCAATAACTAGGCCGCTAAGGTAACAATACAATATTGATTAGCCACAAGTTCATCGACTTCGATTGGGTTTTGCTCTATGAAACAATGGACAACAGAAAGCACGGGTTATACCTTCCTGCTGCTAAAACCACAATCTGTCATTCAGTTAATCAGAAAATGATTTTGTCAAGAGAGTTTTGGAATATTCAAACTTATTAATCGTGAGCCAGTATCTTTCAATATTAAACTGGTTTACCGCAAGCCACATTTTGTCTTATAGCTTATGAAAATGAAAATATGACAAATGAGATTGTGTAAGACCTATACGTAAGGATATTTTGCACAGTGAAAGGGCTAAGGTTATGAGAACTGCGTTCAGAACTTATGTCAGATAAAAGAAGCTGTACAAATATTTAATACAAGGAGTAAGCACAGAAAAGTCAATTTTTACTCACAACAGAAAACAGTGTGAACTTCAAATAAAATAAGCTTCGTAGATTCAAGTCTGAATAAATGTTGAGCCTAAAAGTGACCCTTCTCTTAGATCAGAAATGCCAATTTTGTTAGCGAAAATACTCTCTTTTCAGTTTTTCTAATAAAAACATTCAAGTACTGGAACTTGCTGTATACTAAATACACAGAGTGTTGGGGAGTTTTGAAATAAGTTTTTGTTTTGTCCTACAAATCCAAGCTGCATGTTGCACTACTTCGTGAAGTTTGTGCCCTCCCCCCATCCTTCCTCTTCCCCAAGATTTAATCATCTCCCTCCCACACCCCACTCCTCCCACACCCCACCCCACCCCCTGCACCCTTTCTTGTTTCTTCCCCGTCACAAATTCTCTGGTATACATTGATACATACTGTTGCTAACACACCTTTACAATTCATACAAAGCCAGTGTTACTTGCTTTCTTTTAGACGGTGAGAAAAAAGTAATATAAAGAACCATATAGAAGTTTTACTTTTATAATTAGCATATATAGCAACAATAATACTACATTACAAAACGTTATTATGATCATAGAATAAAACAACGGAGAACAGTTCAAATTTATGACATAAATTGTTAATGAGTTAACATTGTATATAATTGTTCATCAGTTGTAAACATGAAACAGATTATTATTCTGTAATGAAAAGTCCGATTTGAATAACGGTCAATGGGATTATAGTCTTTGGATTTATTCAATTATAAATA
>JAIPMN010003805.1:0-14691 GCA_020650975.1 Apostichopus californicus | reverse complement strand
CAGTAAGAGGGCTTATTTTGCGTATTAGCTGGTCATTAGGGTTACTACATTTGGTAGTAGCTGTGTTAATTGTGTATACGTACAACCTGTTGCACAATCAATATATATCCATCCATCCAAAAAAGTTCTGCCCTTAGAAGTCTGGAGAGGAATAACAACGGTTTGATTTGACTGCTTTGAAATCACGTATCACTGGTAAGATACGTCGAGCGCCCTCTTTGAACACTTCTATCGCTTAGCATGCAACTTCTGAGGAACAATACAAGGTTATCAATTTCAGTGTAGACCCAAGGAGTTCAATGTGATACTTGTAGTGTGTGCGTGTAAGTTTGATTACGATGATAATTTTCGAGAAGGGATTAAATACTTTGTATGTAAACAAAACCAATTGCATAACATCACAATAGTTTGTAGCAGAAATTACACCAATCAATAACGTTATTAGACTGTCTCTACTGTAGTTTTTTCTTGTATTATTCGAGTACATGCTAGTCGTTTATCACTCTGAAAGTCTCAAGTAAATAAAACCTGTGGCGCTGGACAGAAAGTTTGGTAGTCTAGTGGCTGAATGAATGAAGCCGAACTCGATGAAACTGAGCTTCATATACAAATGTATTTAAATCATAATTACTGTAAATCATATATAGACAATCAGCTTAAACTGAATTGTAGAAAGAATAGTCCAGACCAAATGAGAACAAATGAGACAAAACGATTAAAAGAACGTAAAACTGAACTCAATTGCCAACATCCTATCGCTATACCCTTTTTCATTGTTTAAAGTTTATCCAAATTCTAAAATATGATTCGGCAAATAATAAATTTTACTGACAAACAATATCACCCAATTATGAAGAAATACATAGACAAAGTGTGAAAGATACATTATGTACTGTAAACACATAGGGTTATCACTAAGAGTATAATAGTATAGTGACTTTCTCCAAGCGCGTAGCCAGGGGCGATGGGGCGTCCCCCCCCCCAATCAAAAATGAGAGAAAAAGGGAGGGAAAAGAGAGAGAGAGGTGGAGAGAAAGAGAGAATGATGGGGGGGGGGGGTGGTGATAGAGGAGAATTTGAAGAATAACGTAGATCTCACAAAAAGTTTTAGAATTGCGGAAATTGGAATATAGAACAAAAATGTTTCTGTCCCTTTTTTTCACTCGATTTGGCCGGTAAATTCTCTAAAATTGACCGGTTGTGTTACACCATCGGCGTATTGTTTGTTTTGAATTACTGGCTTCTGCCACAGTGCCATGGATTTGACTAACGACATGTAACGACTTGACCCAAAAATATAACCATAGTTTTTCGCGGATTACATACAACCATTTGCCGTGTTATTACCCTTCCATATTGGTTAGAATATTTGGGGAAGTCGTTACAATAAAAATGATCATAATAATATCAGTTTAACCATTGAAAACAAATTGCAAGTTATGTTTCTTTTAGTAGGTGCCAGAAAAATTCTCAAAAGTGCGTACAACGGAAAAGTGATGTAAGGAATACAGGCTCGAGTCCTGGTCAGATTATTACGTTGTGTATACTTGGGAAATAAATGCCACTAACTGTCATTTCATCTGTGCCGCCGGTGTATAGATTGGAATCAGCAGACTAAATCATGCCTGTTTGTTTCTGCACTCTATGGGATGTCCCCGCGTAGATGTTGCACTTTGTAATGACCGGGGCGATCGTTCGTTGGTCTCTGTGGGTGTGGCAAGTTGCGAATGACCTCTGGTAACCTGCTGGGAATTTGTGTGAGGCCTTTGCATTGATACAAGAATGTATATTTTCACCTTGGTTAACTTCTTAAATGTTATTTCCTATTAAAAAAAGGGACTACCTCGTAATATTCTGGAGTACCAATGTGTACGAAACTCAAAAGCATCATCTGAGGTTGTTTGAGATGCAAGTATGCAAGAAAACTTTGCTAAAATTTTGGTGCTGCTTTAATATCTGATGTCTTGATGTCACAAGCTGTAAATGTGGAGTAAGGAGTAAAGCTACAACAAAATGTAAGAGTACTAGCAATGTGATTCTTTCAAGATCCAACGCCACTCTCAGATTCGTGAAGCCTTTCCCTTAGCTGGTTCTCAATGGACTTATATGATATAATATTAATATTAATATTTTTAAAGTCGAAAATCATTAAGAAAACAGAACATGAATTATTTTACCCTGAATTTAATTTATTTTGAAAATTGACAGTGCAAAAACAGGATGTATGTGAGAAATCAAATTTTAAGAGTAAAGTATTAAAGAGAAAAAACTGGAAGGAAATAAAAAATATTATAAAGGAGAAAACTTTAGACAGAAAGAAAGGAGAAACAGTGAGAGAGGTTTTCTAATGTTAAAATGTGACACAATTATTATTAAATATTCATGTGTCCATAAACATACGGAACTGACTGTATACCGAGTAAAACAAATCTTAGGATGCCGAGTACGAAAATAACTTTAGATATGAAGGTCAGTTATATTACATTGGTTTTCTGGTCAATACAGATGTAGATGGTTGCATTTTATAAATATCAATTTGCTCCAGATTCCCACGCTTATTAGCATCGTAATGTTCATGGACAACAATGAAGTTCTTATTCCTGTGAAATTGATGAAATACAGTTACAGTAATTATTTTTAAAAGGAGGTAATGGTGATAAGAAACGATTCTTATAAGTGGAGGGGGTGTACCCCTCCCCATTGAGATTTTTTTGAAGTTAAGGAATGCCTAGAAACTGATGCAAAATGGTGCTATATTTCTCAATTTTGTAGGTTACAATAATCCTTTAAAAAAGATCCAAAAATAATTTCCAGAAGCAACACTTGATTAAACCGAGGAAAGTTAAAAACGTAAACAAAAATAGGCAAAAATATATGTTTAGACTGGATTTAAATTAGTTTTTCAAGCATTTTGTGACAACGTGCTTGAAAAAATAAAAAAAAACCTAAATAAAATCCACTAAACATATATGTTCAATAACACGAGCACATGTCATGTCTACGAGCCTACGCGGTTCGCTGCTTCTGACAGCCACACCATCAATGATATTTTTAGTGTCAAGTTTAGCCAAGATCCTTTTTTCCACAGACATCAACATGAACGCCTCAAGATGTTCTTGTGTCATTGTACTTCTCAAACGGTTTTTGATTCTCTTCAAGGCAGAGAAAGAACGTTCACATACCACTTGTGACACATGTAGCGTTACCATCAGCTTGTAGGCAAGCCCAATGCTCTTGTAAGCATCGGTGAAAAGGTTCAACTTGAGGAGCACCTTGTAACAGCAGAGATCGAGGACAGTCTTAACATGACTGATTCCCACAGTTAGAAATACATTTCTACACAGCCCGTCTGTATTCTATTAACTACTTTGAACATGGGCTGTAAATTTTACCAGGCTCCCCAGCCCATCGGCGCATCGGGCCACTGGCCCACCGGGCACTGCCCAAATGCCCGTGTGGCCAGTCCGCCACTGTTTCCACAGTATTCACCATAGTACCTGCCAGAACGTTGACTCGTCCGTATCAAAGCATCTGTCATAGCCTACCTTCAATTTATTGATTCTCCGTACGAACAAATATTTACAACGTTTCTTAAATGCCTTGAGTTTGACAATGTTACAAACATGGAGGAAAGAAATCAAATGGACAAGCTGCATGACGATATTGCTATCAAGTGATGAGAGGTCGGATCTCCTCCTGAGTAAGTTCTTCTTCTCGTGAGATGTTCCTGAACGCGTTTCTGTCTCTTCTCAAACAGTCTTTACAGCACAAAAATCTACCCAACTTTATAAAGGTCGCAACTGTAAGAAATAGAAATATTCTATATTACTGGTTTGTCTAGGTTGTAATAACAGAAAATATAGCAGTATCATTGAAGTGATTTTGTTATATTTGTAGAAGATACAAGTCATTCAGGGACAACATAATGATACGAACTATTCAAGAGAGACATATATCCTCGCTAATCCATGGAAGAATGTCCATCGCTGCTAGTCTATGGAAGAATGCCCACTCTTTGAATAGGGAGAAGCTGTTTATTCTTGGATTTTACTGTTCAACTTTCCAATAGTACCATTTCAAACAACTATGGTATCTTGGTAAAATAAATATTATTCTATATTCACATGCCTTGACTTACCTAGTGCAATGAAAATGACACTAGTGTTTAGAATCACCAGAAATGTGACAAGAATATCAGCTTGGATGTCTCCACTGAAAGATTCCGGAGCCGGAACTGCTGCTACAAGCATATTGAAGAAGATAGTCCAAAGAGCCGCCAACTGCAAAGTGGCATGAAAATAATACGTTTGTGGTGTGACAATGAGGTAATAAATTCTTCAATGCACATTAATCGAACAAAGTCAAATATGTATGGCTTTGGTAAACTCGCGAAATGTTTTGGCAGAAAATGATTCAGCATAAAATATGCGCCAACGTTTAAAGACTATTTTAACTCCCTTATCTCCGCCTAGCAAGAAAAAAAACCATGCTCTGCTTGGACGAAAGAACAACATTAATAATAAATAGTTGCATATGCATTCAAATATGATAAATAGAATTAATCTCGTGTAATCAGTCCAATTCAAAAGTAAAGAACAAAATAAAAAAGTCCCTTCTCTACTCCAAAAGTTGTAAAAAAGCGTATTTGACTCTGCAATAACTTTTCTAAACTAGAGCAAACTCACCTGCAAGTAATACTCCATCCTATCTTTCATGGGCTTGAAGGAAATATGTAAACTCAAGAAGACGACGGCCAATGTCAACGTTATTGTGATAGAAAAATAACTATTCCATCCAAACAAAACAATTACGAAGGTCTGTGAAACTTTACGAATAAGTTCAATGATTTCCCAGTACCAAAACTTAGGATGGTAATTTTCATTTAGAAACCTCAAGCACTTTGGCGAGTTGTCTTCGCCAGATTCTTCAAGCTCTCTGACATCTCGTCGGGAATATTTCCACAGAAGGAAACATAACACTGCTGGAAGTGCAACGACATAAACAGATGAGCAGTACGAGGCGATTTGGAAACGATGATGGATGGTAGTGTTACAGCTTATAGAGTAGTCAGATCGTAGGAGACTAATCTCATGAACATCAAACTCATCAAGAGAATAGGTGTCGCAAGTAGGGCCGTACAATGCAAAGGTAACGTTGCATGTAGAGGTGTAAGTGACAAATAGTATCAGTACTAGCAAGGTGAGAATATTACTTTGGTACCGTTGTAAACGTGAATTAATATCATCAACGTTTGCAGGTTTTCTCTTTTCTGACACTCTTGCATGAAGGTTAACCGCAGCAATAAGGAGAATGGCACAAAGCATTACAAAGTACGGGAACACGCTGCCGAGAGTAAACGCCGTGTACGGTGTTAATTCAAACGTAGGCCAGAAACATTTAGGCTTAATAATTATACTTGAAATGTTAAACTGTAACAAATCAAGCCACGCAGCAATGTTTCTGAATATCTGAGGCCAAAATATTACGTCAATAGTTTCCCAAAACTCTCCCATGACTTGATAAAATCCGAGAACTATTTTTCCTAAGGCCAACATACTGTCAAACACTGATCGTGACTGCTCGCTTTGTTCTCGATAATATTTAAATAGGAAGGAAAGAAAAAGTACCAAAGCAATAGTAATGAGAGAAAGTTCCAAAATGAATGATCTAAACTTCGGACAATGACGACAATATCCAAATATAGGAAAGAAGTTTTTATCACAAGTTGTGCACATCCAACCAATGTAACCTTGCGCACAATTTCCCGCAATTTGGTCTACGTCATTATCGCATCTACCAGTCTTCAAACATTTGTGAGCTTTCGGAAGAGATCCATTAACTCTGGTTGCTGTCTCTTCGTAAGACTCATTAAATGTCAGTAAGTTTTCGACAAATCGTTTGTATCCTTCAATATCTGCGTAACTCCAGTTCCAGTAGTAGTCTTTCCTTATGGTCATGTAATCATCCTTGCACTGTACACCTTCTTGTGAACAAAGCTCACATTTATCAAAGCGATCACGTCTGAAATAGTTCTCTAGACAAAAACAAGCTCGAAATCCTGCCGACGCATCTTTGTTTGTTCCAGTGGGACAAACAAGGCAGCTCAACGGGCTTTGCCCTGCACCTTCCTTTACAAATGTGCCGGGATTGCAGATTTTGCATTTTATGGATGTACTGTTTGGTGAGAACTGGCCTACTTGATCTTGGTAGAAGCCACCTGAAGAAAGAAATGCCAATAAAATGTTGACATGAAATTTGCAGGTCCTAGAATTTAACATGTGTCAATTGTTTTAATATACTATTTTTTGTTTTGTTATAATAAAATTTGATATTTTGAATCCAACTGTCTCTTCAATTCCCAATCATTTGATAGGACTGACATATTATCTCAGAATCAAAGTTAAATTTACGGATACCAAAGTACTCGAATAAATCTAAACGTCGCTACCTTTTGGACAGGCATGACAATGGCTTTCCCATCCTATAGGTTTTCCGTACGTCCCAGTTGGACAGGATGTGCAAGTTAGCAAACTTTCAACCTGGGTGTAAGAACATTCGAAGCCTCGTTTCACGAACCATAAGGAAGCCTCAGAGCGTACATTCAATACCATTGGAGTCGACGGTGGCTGACAAGTTCTATAATAACATTAACAAAACAGGTTAATTCATGTATGTATGTTGTGATATAACTACAGGCGGGCAATGGTACTGTCTTGGTTGACGTGATATTCCAACAAGGTATAATAATAAACACATGACTTTATTTCTGTTTTTTTTTTAATACGTATCATTTATTTCAATATCGTTTCGTTGTTTCTTTTGGCTGGTCTACCTATAGGTCTCAATAACATCGGCTGCGACTTGGTGTACCTACATGTAACACATGTTATAGTTATGATCGGATGGTTGTTAACAGTAAGCAATATGTCATAGAAACACAAGTATCTTATCTATAAGTTACATCCATCTTTGCTGCACAATAGGTAAACGCGTTGGCAAAACGTTATAGATTTTCTGTATTATTAAAGTCAGACGTCCTTGGATATTTTTTGTCGTGATGTGAGTCTATTTATGACCAACTAGTTGTATTCCATATGCAACAATTGACAAGAGGAGTGAAGCCCCACATCACTTCCTTGTAAGAGTTCAACGTTTAGGTGCAAACAAGGTTATCCTCCACGACCAAATGCTAATATACTTCAACCATAGTTGGTGTATACCTGTGTATGGGACGCTGTGTCTCGTTGAGAAATGCTACCCTGTGATCGACGATGAAAGGGTCAAACAACAACATTTTAAAAGTAAGTTACTGTAACTATGTCTTGAATAACCAACTGTATACAGACGATATTGCAGGACCCTGCTGTGCCAAATTTTAGAAATGTTTTGCCCTCCTGTCCTCAATATATTTTTAAGCTACACACTATGAAATTGACAACGTTGGCTGATGGAAGACTTTGAAAGGATAGAGAAAATGTCAATAGCCATTAATCCATTAAGCCATAGAATGAATGAGAATGTGACTTAAAAGCTGTATGGTATATTCAATGATATTCAATTAAGCATTTCAAGAAGATTGTGAAATACTTTGTCTTATTTGGCGCAGGCATATCAGTACACATTCAGTACATTTCAGTGTATTATGTGAATCGAAATAAAAGACTTACGCATTCAGATTCTTCTTGATTGTTGGTAATGTAAGTGTTTCACAAGACAGACTTCTACAGTTTATGAAAGAAGTTGTGGAAAGGATTATTCGATTATCGCAATTATCTTTTGAACCATATGAAACTCATTAAGTAGTATATCGTATGAAACAGTATACCATATGTTGCGTTAAATATGTATAAACGAAATAGCTGTTACCAATTCATTTAGCTCTAATGAGTATTTTGGCACGCTAGTGGGGTAATTTCCATTGTAGCTTTATGCAAAATAATAATAACGAAGATTTAAAACTTCTATATCGTTTGCTTCCATAAAAAAAAATTATCTATAAAAATCACAATTTTCTCACATTTGTTTATGTTCGATTAGTTAAATATCGATGTAAAACCTGTTTGGACTACTCAATATGTCTCTTACTAATTAAAACAGGTTACATATTACACATCAAAATGTAATTCAAATCTACTCATTGTATAATATCATAGAAATTGAAAAGAAAACACAGAAGCAAAATTCAAATTTCATGTATTTTATAGGCTTGATTGAAGAAAATTCATAATTTCATAGAAACTATACTTACATGACACCTTCATCAACGATTTCATCAAGAACTGCTGAAGATAATTGACGAATTGGATTATCTTGCAAAAGTCTGGAAAGAAAATCAGATGCTGCTATAATTTTACAACAAAATATGGAGTTTGGGTTCATACTTAGCGTTTGTGTGAGTTATTGTTCCATAAAGATGGTGCTGACAATTAACTTTATCAGTCTAACTTAACGCACCTTCATTAATACCTTTGTTGCTTGCATACAGCTTTATCTGACCAAGAGCACGAGGGAGAGGCGTTTCTTGGATGTGATTATACTAGCCAATTATTTCATATATTGTTTGTAATGACCAAAGTAAACATCTAACCCTACCTAATATCTTGCATCAATTTTTAGCCAGCACATACTAAAGATGATTGCAGTCTACATTATTGATTCACAAGTCGCAAGTGACAGTGTACGACGCGTACTAGAAGTTGTTAATATTGAATATGAGCACATAATCATTTTTGGGTGTAAAAACATACAAAGTAATAACGATTGATAAAGTATCAGATATAGGCTGCAGAAAGTCTCTTCTCTGAGTGAAATAGTTATCAGCATGCGCCAGAATTGCGACTTATCATATTACATAATTTAATTTTAAGGTAAAATACATCGACGAGTACATGCAGAGGTGTGATAATAAGTTAAATCTTGAACTGCACTTTTCTTTTGAAAAAGGAACGATTTTCTGAAATCATGAAATAAAATATGCTGTATTAATAATGCAACAATATGCCGTTAATCATACTTGGTGACAAGAAAAGTCCTTATACTTACACTTCTTTTAATGTTAAGTTTTCTTGAGTATTACCAAACAATGGTTCAGTCAGTCTTTCTACTTTGTTCTGAAATAGATATCTGAAAATGTGGACATGTCAGTGCATCAAATACGGTTCGTTTATGTATCAATGTTATCAAATCAAAATGGACAAGTTAGAATAACCATAACATCACAACAAAAAAATTTACTGTTTACAATTAACTTACTTCAAACATTACTTTGCTAATATCGGCTGGATTATTCTCAGTTTGTGTGTTGGTTTCTTTGTCCTTCATGGTTCGTTTTTGTCTGTTGTTATATGTTTAAGAAATTATTGGTAACCAACCCTAGATTCATAACGTGATTGGGAGTGCTACAGAAGCCAAAACACATTAATTAAAGTCTGGATCAAAGCAAAAACATACATATACTAAACAAATTTGGCAAAATTTGCATTCAATTTGCAAAAAAAGGTGTGATGCCATAGTGGCAACCTTTCCAATTTATGGGAAATTAAGTGCAAACAAAGTATTTGTTAGTCAGTATACTTCAAGTTCACTTTTGGGACAATCTTTGAAAATTCAATTACCAAAACCTCGCAATAGCCATGAAGGAATTGCAAGCAAATGTCATCAGGATGCTTAGAAAGAATTCTTCTCTCAGCAGTCACAAATAAATGTTCCTCTGTATTATCCTGTTAAATACCAATTAATCATTCTGTATATTTGTGTATTATTAAGTTAAATATTTTGTACATATGTTGCATCTTTGTTGATATGACTTTTATTTGCTTTATATCATTAATAAACATCTATAGGAACAAGCTATGGAACACTTCACACGTCACTGATTCGTTAAGTTACCTTCAGTCTTCTGCTACAGTTACATGATGTTATTAGGGTTATTGATACTTTTACACTTTTATATAGAGCATAACAGTTACTTACAGACGTATCAATGTTGTTCCTGCAAGTAGAGATCCCGGCAGCGTTTGCAAGTTATTACCATTGAGATATCTGTTCAATTATTGTATTCAGGAAAAATACATTATACAGGTTATATGACAAAAACCTGAGCTTAATCAAAGTTTGATTCACTTTAAGCTACATGTCGATTTGAAGCGTAAGCTTTTCGTCCACCATCTACTTGAGGACATACAATACACAATCAGTTGAATTCAACTCACCGGAGTATACACCACACATACTAAGCTCACCGGCATTTTTTTTAACGAGTTTATACAAACCAATAAACTGCCCATAGTACACCGCCCATCGTTTCTCACGTAATTGTTCTTTCATGTTTAGTTCGGATGATAAAACTATTTCATATCGCCTAAAATAGAGCTATCAGCTGGTTATAAGAATAAACCATGTTTGTGCTGTGATTTATATGTCATGAGCATGCATACTGTGTGTGACCTTCCTCATTATGAATTCTAATGTACCAAGTTATAGTTATTCTTCTTTTATTCTCACCGAATATTAAAGACTCACTTTCTCGTGGCACATGTACGACAGATGCATGTTCAGTCCAAGAGGTATTCTTTTCGACTGGGACTTTCATTTCAACAAAAACAAGCACCCATTAATTCCATATTAAAATTCATATAAGAATAACGAGAAACGAATCATGGTTGTTAATATTTGAAAGGTATCATACTATCATATTCACATGACATTCATAAGTCTTCAAAATGTGATGTCTGCAATTTAGTTTGCTACAACGAAGATTGTACCCATACACAGTGTCCACATTTTACCACTTTAAGTGAAAATTGAGCTCTTAACTATGTACATATACAATCTTTAGACTCACAGATTTTGAAGATAGTGAAGATTGTCGAACAGGCCCTTCGGTAAAGTGTTTAGTTTATTTCCGCATAAAAGCAGTGTCGTCATTAAGTGACCATTGGGATTTGTTGAGAACAGTCCTTTAGGAATTTCTTCCAAATCGTTGTTGCCAATGTCTCTGAAATTACAAAGATGTTATTTTGTTTTCATATGAGAGTTACCATGTCCATTGTTGTTGTAGACATTTGGTACAAGCTTCCATCGCATCACGAATACTTGATTAATGATAACATGATTCAGAAATAACCGTAAACCGCTCAAACGTCATCGTGTGTGGCTGTTATATGTTTAATTGTGTAGCGACCTCTATTTTATGAGTTGTATGTAAATTAGTTATCCAGCTTACACTGGCTTAAACTGGTTCTAACTGGCTCTTGTCTACTTTACTAGCTATAGTAATCGTGTGTGGCATTTACCTATTTTGGTTTTTGGTACGGATCGCGTAACTGGTCTAAACTGGACGTCTGGCCGTAACTGTGGCATTAACATATTTGCGAAAGGAATATATTTACGCCTTCAGGAGTAAGAACTAGGTATACGTCGTTTTGTAACTGTTAGGTATGTTCCTCGTTGGCCAAATACATATATTAGTTTGGTGTCTTAAATAAGCCGGGATATTATGAATTTTACTTTGATTCATGGACCATGTTCGACCAGTTCCCGCTATCGTACTTTGGTTAAAGTGTATTTTCCATTGTATTATTTTGTCTATTTGTGGTGCAGATTCATTGAACTACTGGCATTAAACATGCATTAATGGAATCACCTTTACAAGAGACGCAATTTTGGTCTGCATTATAAGGAAGGTACATCTTAATTTGCAAATAAATTAGGATGTTGAAAATAAGTTTCTCTGTCATTTTGCCTACATCCCTGTATTTGTTAGTCACACTGGTTTCCTAGCATTAACTTCAGTTTGGAATCAATGTTGCGACGTATTTGTAGCCTACTACGAAAACCACAAAATAGTACATAATATAAGGAAGAAATATAAAATGGTCTTCCAAGTTAATAAACTTATAAAACTTACAAAAAAGAATTGATGCTAGTGTTTTCAAATAATCCTTCAGGTATCGTCTTCATCTTGATGAACGACATTAATCTATAAAGTAGATTACACGACAGATATATGACTTTTCTGAAATGAAGAACTTATTGATGATAATAAGAAACGTCGGAGGTCTCAATAAGACTCAGATTATATTTAATTAATGAATGATCGTGATTATAACCAACACTTTATTTTTGTCGATAGTGCTGTGGAAGTAGTTTGAGTGACTGGTGATGACTATTTCTGTGGGTGTGATATTGCTAGATAGCAAAATATTTATCGTCTAAAAACAGCAGACTAACTGATAACAAATTATATGGAAATTCTAGAAAAACCTTTAATTATGGAATTGACCATTCATTTCTTAATGATGAAACGGAACACAAAGACATAACTTACAACATACGAAACATACGTTGTTTGCCGAAAAACATTTCCGGAATTTCAGTAAGTTCATTCCAGGATATGTCCCTGTTGAGTATTAAATAAACAAAGTGCATCTTAGACAGTCCTAAGTGTAAATATTCAGAAAGGTTCTGCAATCGAAGTTACTTAGATGTGTAAACTTCCAAACTTTCAAGCAAACTTGTGCAATATGTACTTTTTTTTGTGTCTTATTTATTGGTTTCCTTAGTACTTACCACTGAAAGTGCCATTTTTTCGTCAATAGGGCCCCATTGGTAATGGGCCGACGTTCTGTCAGCCTAATGGGTTTAGCTCCTGTTACTCTTTTTGTTCTTTTCATTTCCGTCCTATTTGTCTATTATGTCTTTGTAATATTTTTGTATTTTGAACAATATGAGTGCGAATAAAACAAACAAACAAACAAAAGCAGAACTGTACATTGTCGTATGCGTACAAAGATCATTGTGTTATTTCATGTAGGCTAGGCCTATTATGACCGGAAACGATCTACAATACTGCAAATGTGAGGTTATTATGGTCTCTTGATGAAATATGTTGTCAATATTATATATATATTTCAACATTGTGGTAAACCAAATATTCATAACTGAATAAATGAAGTGGAATTACCTACAACATCTCATACAAGAGGCGTACCGTAAATCGGAGTAGTTTCTGAAGTTACTAACATATACGCAGTACCATATTAAGGACAGAGAAATATAGATATTGATATATAAAGTCAGATATTTAATAGAGCCGAAAACATGAATTAGACGTTTATAGATGCAAACATGCTCATCCTCGCAACATAGGACGTAGACTATAAATGCTAACTCTTGTGTATAAGTAAATTTACAATCGGGTCTGTGGTAGCCCGTGAAAGTAGTAACTTAAGGCGATACACCGTTGTATTTAATCAGTGAATGTTTCCCTAAATATAACAATAAAAGAATAATATATCAAATCAGGGTCATTCAGTTTAATAATTGACGTAGGTAACAAAATCAGCATTATTTTTACAAGAAATTTTAAATATCGCAATGCATTTTGGCAAGTGGTTTGTGAGTCATAATGCAAAGGATATATATTGCCGTGTTTACTCACAACCTTTCAAGTTTCGTGCAATTCCGTAGAAGAGTTGGAGGTAAAGCCACCATGTTGTTCGACCCCAATTTCCTAAATGAGAAAATATATATAATATGGCCTGTTTAAATCTTTTGAGAGTTGATTTGCGTTGTGTTTTCACAGGTAATACCCGTGATGTTTCTCAACTAATTTCAACAAACTGTTGTCCTCCAATTAAATATGAGTAAAGTACATATAATTTATAGTTACGTAATAGGGTTAGAGAAGGGGGAGAAGGTCGATACATGATATACACAGTAGAAAGTATATTAGAAAATGACAGCATGGTTAATTAGTTTACCATTCGCAAGGTCCAGAATCTCGAGAAACATGATATAGACCGGTCGGATATTTGATATTTGATTGGATGACTGTCGCATCGTTTTCTATGTACGATGAGGCTCCCTACTTTAAAATAATGACATGCCTTGGTATTTACGTAACTTAAATCGTAGGACTCTGTTAATTAAGTTAGGGTGATTGTTGTTATTTGTTTAAATGTGAAATCACCTCATTCTGCTTGCCCAGGTCTGCCACTTCTTATACATTTACTCATACCCTCTATAGGCCAAGAAGAGTGATTAACGTTAATTAAACGAACATTTCAACATAACAAAGATAACCCGAAGATTGTGTCAGTCAATTTTGTGGTTGTTAACTTATTCCATGATTCTGCTTTATTCTTATAGGCTATACTTACAATTTTCGAAGGTTGTTACACGCTCCTGATAGTGAGTCTTCAGACATATACATCAAGTAGTTGCGGTGTAATGTCCTAAGAATAATAAAGAAAACAAAACTGGTAGTTTTGTTTTCTATTTCTTAATATTATTTTTTTTTCTTCAAAAATATGTAGCATTCTTTGTATAGTTAGAACTATATAATGACTTCAGAATAGTAATAAAAAATGTATACGTACAATTCTCGCAGGGAACTTAGCCCGACAAAGCTGTGCTTCCAGATTCTGTGCACGTTATTCGTAGCTAACTCACTATGAAAAGAGAAACATGAGAGAACTGTGTGTATTGTTAGATTGTCAGAATAGCATTAACACTCATACCACGCGCGTATTACGCCCTCATTGACAATTATAGAAAGTCTATTATACGCCCTCTATTTAGGTCTGTGACCCGAAGGTCAGGATACCTGCGCTTGATGATTCCCAAAATGACAAAATCGGTCTTAAAGTTTTCTGGTGTGTTGATCTTTAATAAAAGTTTGATATATAT
>JAIPMN010003803.1:554-21332 GCA_020650975.1 Apostichopus californicus | reverse complement strand
AAATAACTAACACTCATCCTAATAGAACAAAGAAAATACCAATTTCAATACTGAAAACTGCATGTGTTGATTTTCGTGTTGGTTTACTGTGTAAAGGCCCATATACAGAGGGAGTTCATTAAAACTTGACAAATAGTAAAAAATGTTTCGAAACTTAATTTATGTCACGTAAATTGGTGTTCAACTAAATACAGTGTGTCCAAATTTAAATGACAAGAACCCTGGATTTAACTCAAGCATTAGAACTAATTACAGAAAATGATACCAGTGACAGTATGCTAATTTGTTCAGGCGTTAAGTGATAATTCATTCTGCCGGGGACAGTGATGGCACTATTTAGACATCCTCATGCAAAATTTTTCATTTCTGACTCAAGGTGTTAGAACATGGACAAGAGAGATGTCGCTGACACTTAAGCCTTCGCTACTAAGTAAGATTGCAACGCACTGGCCAACATAAGAACAGTACTTAGTTTCAATTATCTGACTTGAAATCTTTCATTTTGTGGCTCTCAGTTTGATCTCAATCAGGTGCACGTTAGGTTCATCAATTAAATCTCCATTTATATGACATATATCTCACTTGACAAGCCCTTGTTAGTATAACTAGCTATAATGAGTAAATATATCTCATTTGTAATAATTTTATTAGTTGTTGAGCAATATCAGTCTGGAGTTACATATTTTGCATTGTGACCTGATTTCTAGACTTAAAAATTATTCAAATTATCTCTTTGGTCACCAAATGTAGGTTATAACTCCAGTTTAGTGTGTTTGTTTGGTTGCATAGCTCAAAAGAGCCAATCCTAGCCAATTTCTTTGTAACCAGTCCTTAGTGTTATTAGCCTAGCTGTCAAAAATGAATTGTGTAAAGAGCATCTTTGCACAGCTACTGTATGGTTGTTCTGTTGTGCAAAGAAAGCTTTTGGTGTTCATTTATCAAAACGTAAGAGACACTCCTTCTGATTGGATTTCATGTTTAAGTATCAAGCCATGTAAATAAAGCGGTGATTGAGGGTATTGAATAAAAGAAAGCTGTTGTACAGTATTGAACATAATTTTATATTCCTTGGCGGAGGTGGTCATTTCAGTATGGGTGTGTCCTCTTAATTCAGAAAACGTGATTTTAGGACAGACTTGAAACAAACCACACAGCAATACACATGGTATTGAAATCAGTTGTCTCTCAGTACGTACAGTACAGTAGTATCTGTTTCGAGTTTTTGATGAATTTGTAATAATTTATTTATGCAAAATAACATTATTGCAGCTGCAGTAAAAACAGTTATTTGTTCAATCCTTAATCACAGCTTCAAACAATCAAAAATAAACAATGGCTAAGCAGGTAAAAAATCAATAATGTAATATGGCTTAAAGCTAAACTTTGCTTTGAATTTTCTATTCATGCACATGTAGACTTCATAGTTACCCAAGAGTCAATCAGGGAATGAGTGAGTGTTCAAATTTTATGTAGCCTCCTGAAATTTTGTCTGTTATAAATTATGATAGGCTCCCTTGTAAAAGAAACTGCTACAGTATGCACAGTATATTTGTATGTAAATCTTTGGAATTGTATAGCAAGTTGACCATCTCACATATATTTGCGATGCTATACTGAATGAATTATTCCCTGCTACTGACGATTTTATCGTGCAATATAGATTTATGAAATAAAGTTTGGCGGTCTTAAAGAGAAGACGATGGTTGTTAATATTCACCCGATGTCTGTTCTCCTTAATTAAATATTAACTTCATTTTTGTCCTGTGTGTTTTTTTATGTGGTGAGTTATAATTAGATCTAACATTTCATTTACGGCTGCTGGCATTTTCATTCATTCGTATTTTAATATTCTTTTTTCAAACCAGATGTTGAATTATGAAATAGATGGTTAACACAACATCAGCACAGTAGGTTTGGAGGTACAGCTCTATAAATGCAAGAGCCAGTTCTGTGAAACCCTAGATTTTAACGTAAAATTTGTGAGGGTAAAGCTCTTTGTAGATTTGTATTTGGTATTAGCTTTCATATTGTACGCTGTGAAGAGTATCTCTAATATATATCATGCAACTTTAATTTGTGGAAATTTGTGGAAAATTTATACCAGTTTGTTTGCAATTTATTGCAATGGGTAGACCCACGAGAAGTATTATATTCACTATCATACCAATATAACTTCCATACTGCATGTGTGTGTTACTGAATGTCAGTCTGTAACTGAGAGTTATTAATAGATCTCATGTACATATTCCACCCATTTATCTCCCTTTACAGTAATTATACGTGTGCTACTGTACTGAAGTGTCAGTTTGTGACTGAGAGTAATTAATTAGACCTCATGTTCCTATTCCACCCATTTATCTCCCTTTACAGTAGTTATACGTGTGCTACTGTACTGAAGTATCAGTTTGAAACTGATTATTAATTAACTAATTAATTAACTAAATTTAACTAAATTAACTAAATTAACTAAATTAACTAAATTTTAATTAATTAATTAATTAAAAGTAATTAACTAATATTTAGCCTTCATTTTCAACTCATTTACAGTATCTTTCATCCTTTCTGTCAGTCATTGACGTTAAAGTATGATACAATAGACTGAACTTTTTTATCATATTCTACTCTTTTTACTTATTTATTTTTGTTTTTCTAGACAAGTTGGTGTTCACTAACTACTGATCTGCAAAGACTATGAAGTATGTGGATTCTTTCCCGATAGAAGTGAAGGCCCTTTATCCTGTTTAAAGGCAACCCACTCTTTAGAACATAAATTTTCTCCTGGGAATATTACAATCAGACTGGTTTTGAAAGCTGTTGCATTCAAGTGCTTCAGTGTTTTGGACAGCCAATTGCCCACCAGTAAGTAGCTGAGTTTAATATCTCTTCAATTTGTTTAATTTGGTTGAAATCTCTTTGCTTTTAATCACCATATTGTTTTAAATGAAAATTAGATGTGAACATTAGGCACACACTGTGTCATGTAGTAATGTAAGTAGCATTCTCAATAGGAAAATGGTAAGTTGGAATTGCCATTTGAAATTTGAGGGCTATGCAAACAGTAACTAAAGACAAGACTCAGTTTCTGAGGTCATGATTTTTTTATTTTTTTTAAAATCCTGTTATAGCCCAATAATTCCATATCCTTTCTCAAATCAAATTCATATCAATTGTATCAAGTTTCCTGTTAGCTTGTATGTCGACATTTGATATAAAACATAATTGAAAAATTCACACAGTGGCCAAAATGCTGTAGTGCCAAAAACGTCAATGAGATTTAATACTCCAAAATTGACATACAACCTTGCATTGTTTTATTAATATGATCAATTTTCATGTTTGTTTGTACAGCTTTAATTGGGTGTCACAAGAAGGTTTGTTTGCAAATAAGTCTGTATTTTTTTTCTTTTAGCATCAGTTTTCCTAAATATACAATTATATTACTCAAGGTTATTCTTCTTTTACAGGATTTTTAATTTGTTGGTTAGAAATTTTCCGTAAACTCATTTAAAAGATACATATTCTGTGAATATTCGAGTGATCATACAGTATATTTGTAAGAACAAACTTTTAATTTGATTCTTTATAGTAGCTAGATATTGTTGAATAGTCAAACATCAGACCTCCTGTGAAGTTGCCATGGTTTCAATCCTTTTCCTGTTACAGGATCCCAGGATGAGGTACAAACGGCTGTTAATTAACACCTTGGCAGTGGTCCTGGGATCTTGCATCGCATTTTCATTGTATGCAACCCTACACACAGATTTTGCACTAACCAGAGGGTAAGTTTGTACCATCCATAATGGGAATGTCTTGTGGTCGATCCGAGAGTCGTGTAAAAGTATAAGGTTCTCAATTTCTGCGTCGAGTTTCATATTTTGATGCAGTAAGTTTGACGATATTTTGGAAATGTAAAAAAAAAAAGAAAATGGACTATTTTTTCCATTTTGTAAGAAATGAGGGTTGAGTCTTGTGGGTTTGGAGAGAGTTAAGGTTGTCAACATGAATGTCTGTTGATTTTATTGTCTACCATAGTTAATAAAAAAGGAATAATTTTCAAGCATTCATCGAGAAATTTGTTTCTTATGCGTACCCCTGTTCAGGTTTGAAGACATCATGTGTAATTAATTATCCTATTCCAGTCATCGTTGGGGACACTATCTCAAAGTTAATCATTCACAGGGCAAATTTTGTTGTTATTGCCCAACCAGGAAATTTTTGTTTGTCATAAAAAAATGTAGCAAAGCAACAAAGATTGACCACTATGTACAATATAGGGGATATGTGTAGGTTTGATGAGCAGAACACCAGCTCTAGGCCAGTACTAGCACCCCCCCCCAACCCCTTACCACCCCAATTAGATGGAATATAGGCCTACTGTTACCACTAGTTTTGTTTATTTCAGTAATGTCAGTGATGGTGGGTGATATCAATTTATCATTTTACATATTTGGGGTATTTTAGTTAACAACACCATCTGAAATTGATGTTTAAAGCGAAGTTCATCCGCAGGACAACCTCTAAAGTGGATCTGGGTCGTCGGAACACAAATTCGGTCCTCTCGGACAACCGAAGGCCTGTTAACAATTTTGACCTGACTCATTTCTTTTTGTTCTTCTTTATAGCAATATCGTTTCTTCGCAAGATTATCATGCACCAGTCGCCTCCAAGAAACATGTCCCAAATATCAAAATTGTCAAAGTACTTAAGGATATCAAAGCATCAGAGAAAATCGCCCAGAATGTGATTACGAAAGAGAAGGCAGATGGGTTGGGCCTTACTGCTTTAGGAGACCAAGCAGAATTTATGTTCAGACGAAATTCAAATTTTACAAAGTCGGCAAGTAGTTTGTTTAGGATTTCTATCTGTATCTTACATTTCAACTTGGTTGTTCAGTCTGCGATTATTTCAGCTCTGTGTAGCTTTTAATGCAGTTCCATGTGACCTAATTATGATTTATAATATTTCATATTTTATAAATTCAGAAATATGTTCATCCAGTGTTAACTACAATCTTTATATATTTTGTCTTAGTAACAGTCTTATGTATAAGTTTGGAAGGCTTACATGTTTGTGTATACTTTTATTAATTTAATGTATGTGTGAAGTTGTTCCATAGCAAAGTATCCATTGTATTACCCACACGAGGAGCTTGACACAGTTAGCCTTGAATTTCGCACATGTACTCAAAGGAGAGATGAGTGGTGATGTAGCGAGACAGAAATTACTGTGAAATCTTCAACTATCATAAATTTTGCTAAATATCTTTGGAGCACAGACATAAAATTCCCTCATTTAGATTAGGTAAGTTCCTTTCCTGTGTAATTTATGATGTTATTCAGGTGGGTGGAGCTACATTAGCTGTGTTGTCTGTATCAAGACTATGCTCTGTGAACCTTTCTACTCACATGATGTTTGACACAATTGTCATAGTTCTTTACTAGTACTTGTGAATTGGCTTAGAAGAAAGAATGTATACTTTTGTCATTTTTTTTGTTTTTAGTTACAGACACTTCTTTTTCCCTCAGTGCGATATGGTAATGTGCATTCTATCTGGTTCACATCTTTATTTTTGACTTTATTTCTCCTCCTCACGATTTCAGACATGCTCGTCATCCCTCCAAAGAAAATTGAGCATCCTTGAATGGACCAAAGATATCTACCACCCTGAAATCATGCAAGTAATGAACCAAGATGTCCTCAATATGTCTGAGTATGAAAGATTGCTGCCATATTGGATGCCTTTTGGCTACAAGTACCATGAAGAATTTAAGTATGAAGGTAAGATGTAAAGACTTATTTCCTTAGAACTGATTCCAGGCCAGCTGAGCTGTTCGCTGTTTTGTTTTTATGACAGCGAGATACTTGTGAAGTTTGTGATGGCTCGGAGAAAGAAGTAGACAATGTTTATTTGGTAAACATTCCCAAACCAAGTTTAACATATAAGCAATGTATTTTCCAGCTGAATATTTGGTTTTGCTTAGCCTGTTGGGGGGGGGAGGGCAAAGTATGATTTCAGATTATTTTTTGTGATTATTTGAAAGAGCAATGAAACTTTTGGCTGGAACAGGATTTTTCAAATTTGTTGTTATCTCCCCCACCCCCCCCCACCCTCACCCCACCCAGATTCTATTTTCGGTTCAAGTATACTAGTTGATCTCGATTAAGACAATTGTTATGTTACCTAATAGGCTTAGATGACAAGCCTTTGTACACATGTGTAATCCTTTTTTATCCATGTATTTGCGACGCTACACCTTGGGACATCTGTTAATCCTTATTTGAAGTGATAATTTCTACTTTTTCCTACACCACTTCCCATTCTACTTTAGCATGCAGACTAGTGAGACCTACCTTATTTTGCACTAGATTGAAGAAGAGCGGGGAGGGGGCAGGGGTAAGGGGGCATGGCTCATGGAGGGGAGGGGATGATATGAAATGCAAAGATTAGAAATATGTTGTTGTAAAGAGGAAGAAACTTGCAGTATAGGTAGATTTCATGAAGAGGTTTGAATTGATGACATCTTCATCATCTATAGAACTGTCGTCTGTGCTCTAGTTTTGATGAGCAGACATAGTACTTTTTATACACCGTCCAGGTTCATGAGCAGTAGTGTTATATCCTTGATATCCTCTATGGTATAACCAAACACCGGTTTCTATACCATACTTTCAAGTCAGTGAATTGAGAGTGTTTGGTCGTATTCATTACAACTATACACCTTGTTTGTATATTCTGTTTGGTGAGATCTGTAATTACATGCGATTTCTAATGATACCTGTTGAGGCAAATTCATTTCGTTTTTATACGTTGTACACTGTTCTTGACCAGTATTTGATCAGTTACAATTTGTAGTGTTTGAGGAACCTCCCTTCAAGTATCAGACGGTCATTGATCAAAGTGTCTGGACTGATGAGTCTAGCACCCTCCACATTAGGTCAGTTCCTCACAGATGCAATACAAAAATACATTAGGACAACATGAGACTTTTATGGGCCAAATAAAGTGCTTACTAATCATTACAAGTTAACAAAGGATAAATGGTGTTGGATGCCATCCATTGGCGCATTCTTGTTTGTAACGATATTCGCTAATGATGCATATAGAACATTTTTTTTTTTTTGGCATGGGTTGTAATTTTCTAAACTAGGACTCTTTCACCACTTGGATACCAAATCCTGAGAAACGTTTCCGGAATTGTTTGCCAATCTACAATGAGTTTTCATTCTGTTTGCATTATATGTCACAGAGAATATAAATTGTTCTTTATCCTGACATGAATGTGTTGCAATTAGCAATGATTTAATACCATTTTGCCAATATTGACAAGAATAAATACAAACAATGTGGTGACTTTGACTTAAAATAAATTGTTAAGATATAATCATTATTTTGGCTCTGAATTGATTGCTTAAATCACCTGGTTCTGTTTGTTATTCAATTAGACTAGCAACTCATATATGCTGAAACTCAAAACTTATTCCTTAAAAAAAAAAAAAAAAATTATCATTTACCATCGTGACATAGATTTGAAACCGGAATGCATACATGTTTCCCAAAGAAATGTCTGACATAGTTAGTTTAGGGACTTTACAGTACTCTTCTGTCCAGATTTACTTTATTATTATGATTATTATTAATATTAATAATAAATTTACTTAGGGCATCTGTTGTTATTAAGATTGACTAGCAGACTAGTTATAAGTAGATTGCACCATTTTGTGGCAAGAAAAACCATTTTTATTAGCACTGATGCTAAAGAGTTTTGGTTTTTACTCAAGTGAAGGAATGTTCATCTATATATGACAACCAGGCTGGTTTTGCAGAATGTAGCATTTCCAAGAAAGTGAAAACTGCACATAGCAATTCATCTGACATGACAGTATTCAATTTGCTCCGTTCTTGAGGAGAGAAGTACAAGGAGGGGTGTGGATTCCTAAAATGGACCTTGAAACTTACACCTTTTTTTTTCCCCTCTTTGTTTCATTGACAATTTTTCAATGTTTCGTTTACATATGTCTGTAACTTCTATTTGTATGTTACACATTTGTCAATGACTTTTGGTTATTCGTCACAGACAGTCACATGCGATGAATATTCATTACGTTGACACACATGGGATGGGCCAATAAACCATGTCTATGGTGTGCACTTAACTTGGAGTCAAGTATGGGGGTATACAGCCAGACCTAATGAAACCTTGGAACACACTACTACAGGCATTGTAAATCAATGTCATGTAGCCAATCAGGGCAGCTCGTTTCAGGTGGACAGTGCTCTAAGATTTTGTTCACTGCAATCAGAATTTCAAGACCCTTGCAGGTTTTCCCCTTGGACAACCATAAAACTTTCATGAAAGTTGTCTGAACCCGGACAGTTTGTTGAGCAACAAAGTTCAAGGGTTAGTCTGGTGGCAGACAAAGTACTTAAAGCTTGTACCAGTTGTAGTGAACAGAAACATTTTGAACAAGTTTTGTTGACTACTTCGTATGAATATCTTGTCCCTACATACTCAACATTGATTGATTGAACATATTTTGCCCATCGAATCCTTCTTTTACTTCATGAAGTGATTAATGGAAGGTAGGACAAAAGTTCCTTACTTCAGTTCAAGCATGTTTGGCGAGGATAGTTTGCAGTTGTCTGACCAGATATCTAGTCCAGTCAGATCATCTTAAAAGTTATGGAAAAGTTAGCTCTTGAGTATCATTTGGTTTTTCTGTGATATTAATGATCTAAGAGTTCCTTGCTGTTTTCCAAACGGCCTTCTTTGCGTAAATCTTTGTTTGTCATTCATCTTTCGCTGACATTTCTCTCTTCTTAAATTAATTTGAACTTACTCTTAACGTCATCTATTAACTCAAAGGATGAATGCACTTTCACATTGCAACAGGAACTGAAGTTACAGGATCTGTGATAAACAAGAAAGGAGTTCTTACAAATGAAGCCAAAACTTGACAAGTTTGAAAGGTTCCATCCCTACATCGATGCCCAGTATTATAAACTAGGCTGGTGTGAACTCCTGGAACCCTGATCTCTGGGTGGGGTGAGAGGGGGGTGTTGAGGCCCGGAAAATATTACCACTTACCTGCTGAAGACAAGTTTTAAAATAAGAGTATTTCATTCATTTTAATGTCTTAAATACTGTTTAGTAAAGGTCTTAAATTTTTCTCCTGACGTCCACCAAACTGGGAACTACTGTAAAACAAAACCCAGAGAAAACATGAGGAGAGTGCCATATCTTGGCATCTAGAGAGGCCAAATTTCAAAACCATTTCACCAAAGCTAAAACCACATGGTTGAATTGGTGAGAATGTGGACTTTTCTTAAGTGGCAACTTCTGTCGCTGCACAGGGGGCCAAGTTCCTCCTTGCTACACCACTGTTAGTGCCCATCCTGAAATGTGACTTGCACACATATCATATTAAAATATAAATTACACTTTTTTTATTTATTCAACATTTTGTTAATTTTAGAACTATTCATTGTAAAAAAAGATTTTCAATTCATGAAACCCTCTTCTTTTATTTCATACAGAGAACATTCAAGTTTATAACGGTACTATGACTTTCAAGTTTTTAATACATTCTCATTTTGAAACTATAATATTTTTTCGTATCTAATGTCAGAAGCTGTCTCCTAAAACATATATGCATGCTGGCCTCCTTCCTTTCAGTGCCAAATCACATGTTCTTTTGGATGGGAAGAAGTTCAAAAATTGGTTAAAAGGGTTACTATTTTACACATTCTTAAAGATAGCTATTTGGATTAAAAATGAAGGTGTATCAACCGAAAACAGTGTTTTCCAAAACGAGAAGAAATTGAAAGCAACATTGTTTTCTTGAATTTTTTTAAAATTGATGCAATGTTTTTGAGTGATTGGGTTGATCTAAGTATCTTCCTTCACAGCATGATTTTACTTGAACTACCCTGTCATCCTGCCTTTGTTTTCACGTTGTTATACATATTAGGTTGTATAACGGTTTAAAAAGTAATTTATGGACTTCTTCTGACTTTGACAGATTTGTCAGGGCTGACAATCTGGTAATGCTGTCCGTCATGCTGAGTAGTAAAATGTTTAGTAGCTGATAGTGATATAGATCTAAAAGTTGATTTCTTTATTTTGGGAAGTTAGATAAGACATCAGCTTATTTTAGAGCCACCGCAGTAATTCTATAACCTTTCATTAGTGCATGTGGGCATCATATATATCTCTCAGTCAGGTCTTGCAAAATAAATACATTTGATAACACAGTACCATGATAGGAACTTTGTTTTTATTTTCTTCTCAGGCCTAAATAGCAAAAAAATACCCCAAAAGATACAATTTGGCAATTTCATCCTTTAATAACTAACTGGTCATTAAAATGCTTAAAGCATTTACACAAAATTGTTCATAATTTCTGTCACAATTTTTGTAACAATACATTTCTGCTTACAATCCTGCTACTTTTCGTGCATAAAGATGGTTAGGACAACGATCAAGGCACCAACTAAATCCCAGCCTTAAAGGCTGAAGACTGCTGTGCATGTTGCCATGTCCTAAATGGCTTTGACTTTTTTCAAATAAACTTGTTATATGAGACGGACACTCGTTCATTACAATTTCTAATTTTAAGTTGATGCCAGAGTTAATAACGGACTAATTGCTTTTTAATACCGTTCTGACTTTGTGACTCCTGTGAAAGGGGTGGATAGTAGTTTATTCTCAAACAGCCTCTGCTTTGCCAGATTTGATTTTCCACCATACATCTTCTCTCTGTGCCTTCCATCCCCCTTCAACCGAGCAAGATATCTTCATACCGTTTTCACAGGGGCGATTGAAAAGTTTTGAAAACCGTAACATAATTTGTCCACACAAACAAACAAACTTTATCTGTATTCAGTATACACTTGCATTCTGATAATCAAAGTGGCACCCATTTTTCAGCATGGCTAAACAATTCTCTCATGAGTGGTAAAGCTCATTGAACAACTCCTACTATTAAGTACACTACTGCTTAATTATGATCAGATGCTTGCATCATAACAGCACGCTGTTAGATGGTATTACAACAACATTTTTAGGCTTTCATAAGTGTTGCTGAATGGAATTATTTATTATTCCCTATGAGAGTGATGGGTTTATTGTCCCTATGTTTTGTTGTTGTTTTTTGTTTTGTTTTTTTTTGCTATGTGAAAACTTTTTCAGCCAAACATTATTTTCATCTTTTCATCTGCATGTTCTTTCTGCAACCTCTCTCCTTTTGGAGGAGAGACAATTAAAGGAAAGGCTTGTGAGAGCAATTTGCACATCTCCTGTTCCATCCTTTTCCCAAGTTACCGTGATATTTCTTTTTTGTTTTTATCGTTTTCTTCACTTTTCATTTGGAATTTTATTTAATTAAGAAACAATATTCATTCCAAAAATGTTGATGTTTACACTAACCAAAAGTTTCATGTGCTGTGAGATTTTGGCAGCAGTGGCTATTTTATCATTTAAGCTCAAAGTAACTGTATATTTGTAAGGCTGTACTTTCTAAGCTAATATTGTCACAATGCAAAAAAATGTAAAGTTCCTCCATTGAAGGCTTCCAGGCAATACAGTGTAATCTGCTTCATCTGAAAGGATCACAATTACATAACAAAAAAATCTTGGTAATTACAACTTTAAGGCAAAGGGATAATTTTCCTGACGTCTTTTAGTGTAAATTTTTGTTTCCAACTATTTTCTTCCTAAATATGCATTAATAATCATTCAGCTTTTTTTTTTCATTTCATTTCATTTTTTTTTTTCAAGCACTTTTTTAAGTCTTTACACACACATACACGCACACACATGTTTGTATTTCATTCCAACCGAGGACCCCATTGTATTTTCCATTGTTCAAATCCACGTACCCTAACCTTAACAATACCCCATACAATAGAATTCTTCCGAGGACGTGGTGATTCTTTAGAAATCACAACCGAGGACCTGGAATTCTTTTGTTCAAGTCCTCGGTCAGATAGAAAAACAAACGCACACATGCACACACGCAAACAGATAAACTTATTACCTTTTTGAAAATTCTACCCGACTTCTTCCAGCTTTCTATACTAATGAAAAACACAATAACTACAATTTTTGTTTATTTGTCACCATTGATGATCTCTTCATTTCTTCAGAAAATAACCCATTTATAAGAAAAGAAAGGGTTGTTTAATGTAATTTGACATATTTACATAATTTTATTATGATAAGGACTACTGTGTCTTCATATTTTTTCCCTCTGTTAATTTCTAATTTTTAGATAACAGACTATTCATTCATATATTTCGCAGTATTTCCAACATTTTTTCTACCTAAACGAGTAATTACCACAGCTATTTTCTGATACCGATTCTCAGATCAAGCATTTTAAACATGAAATGTATTATGGAATGATGACAAAAAGTTTTATTTACTTCGCTCCTTGCTTAACTGTATACTAACAACGTTAGCACTCTATGCTACCATGCCTAGAATGAACTGGTAACCTTTTAACACTGCACTCTCTATGACTGGACGCCTGGACATCAATGCCTTCCTTCTCATTCAACCGCCCAAAGTGTCTAGACCATTCGTTTTTTTGCTCGGATTTAATTTCGATTCGAAACACCCTGAAATTAATTTGATAATGTATTCCACTTCATTCACCAAATATGCTTCAGACTCCTGAAGCTAAAAAAACCAACCATTTTCCAAGAATTATACATTTTATGCACTTTACAATATGTACTTTTTACAAAATACACAGTTTACATGATACATTTGACAAAAGCATTCAAAAGTCGGCTCACCTTTGACGATCTTCTAGGTTTATTAACTTCCCGACATGGTCATAAAATCGATGGTCAAAATACCATTTTCAATTTTCTACCTATTATACTTCTTTATCCTCTAATCATTCTTCAAATTTATGTGGGTTTTTTTCCAGATTTTTGTATTGCTCCCATCTTGACCAAAGTGGGCTATCCATAATTTGGCCAAGGAATTCAAATTCAAGATTTCATCTACATTTGTAGATTGATTGTACTATTTGGTGCTCTTGTCTCTCCTCTTCCAATCCATCCCATTCTCTTTTCCCCTCCCCCCCCCCTCCCTGCACACCACTCAAATCTTCCTGGGAGATATGAAACCATTCTGCCTCCCAATTTTTCATGAAGTTGGCTTGAGATACCATTGTGCAAATAACAATGTTAAAGATACTGTCGGCTGCAACTTAGCACTATGTAACCAAACACTAGATATTAAAGTTTACTATTTCTCAGAACTACAGATTGCAAATTTTGCAGGTCCTTTTTATACATAACATATGTGGCTCAAAGGGTAAACCCCAGAGAACAAAAATTTCTTGGCTGGAATTAAAAGGGCAGGACAGAATCAAAGTAACTCACTATGTATAGAGATTAACAAATTAGTAGGGTAGGCTGCAGTGCCCAAGACCTTAAAGGACCACATACCTGATCAGTGCAAGACTGTGTACCCCATGATTTTGGCACACAAGTTGCCTATCGACCAACCCCTGGTGCAGTTATATTTTAAGCATTTTATCAATGTTGTTTGTGTCATTCAGAACATTCAGTGACAAACTCTAGATACAAGCGGTTTTGAAACAATTTTTCATATTTGGGTTGTATTTGTCCAGATTTGCTTTCATCATTGTGAAACCATTTGATAACAGGTTAAAGCTTTCCTCCCCAACAACTGAGTTCCTAATATGCGAGAGGGTTTCTCTCTTAAAGCTAGACACCCTCATGTTATTTGATAAGGGCATTCAAAACCATACTTATGTGAAGGGTTTTGAGGCAATCCCAGACAAAAGGCAGCAGATAAAAGGATGGTTTGTGTTCACAGCTGACTCTCACCCACTCCCACAAACAGATAAACTGTCAGTGAACCGTTTACTTTATTTGTGAATGTTTGGGAAGTACTTATTTATTCAAAGGGAAGAATCGAACAATCAGGAACCATGTGGATGGTTGAACATCACCAACGTGTAGGATCAGAGATGTAAAATTAAGCTTCCTTGCTATGTAAAAGCCATGGTACACACATGGTGGTAGGTGCATTATACAAGGTATGGTAAACACATGATATACATATAAATGGTATACACATGGTATACACATGATGCAAGCCATGGTACACACATGGTGGTACACATGATACAAGGTATGGTATACACATGACATAAATATAAATGGTATACACATGGAATACACATGATACAAGCCATGGTACACACATGGTATACACATGATACAAGCCATGATGGTAGACAGTGACTTGGCAACCAGATTTACTATACTGTAGGACAACGTTAGAACTTTGAAATGCAAGAACCAACTCAAGTCGAGCCTAACGTACCCTCCACCAAATGAAAACTGTTGTTTTCTGTTTATAGTAGGCCTACCAGTCAAGTTTTTCCTCTTGGCCTCTTACAATTAACTATCAAACTGGTCATAGCATATTGTCATATATCCTTAGCATATTTTGACACCTTTGAGTCCAGTTGAGGCTTCACTTTATATTTTAGGCTTCACTTTATTTTGCAGCCAGTTTAGCTGGGGATATGTCTTCTCTGTTTCAGCTATTTGTGTTCCACCCTGTTGAATGATCTTTGAGTCTGAATGCTAATAGCCAATTGTCTTTTCTTAACGAAACTCATTCTATTAACAAATTCATTTATACTAACAACAACCGATCATTAACAAGTTAATACTTCAACTGTTCCTAATTGTGAACGAAATCTAAATTGTTACTCTTTTCAATATCTTTAAAAAAAAAAAAAATTGTGTGTGTAGTTTTTATAGTTTACATAACATTTGAATGATTCATCAAATTTGGAGAGTTTGCACTCGTTGAGGAAATGCTTGAAATGCTTGATTGCACGGCACCGGTGATTGGGGAACAAAACTACTCATTGTGCTTGTCAAGCAAACACTCAACACCGCTCATCAAAGGCTTTTTGCACTTACGATCCTCTTTGCAGTCTGTTATAATGAAACTGTCTTGTTTGGAAGTGTTTACAGGGATGCAACTGTTTGCAAAAAGTTTAAACAGCTTAAATAGCAATTAGTAACAAAAAAGAGAGATCTTGAGAAATAGATGGTTTATTGATATTATCATTTTTGAATAAAATTTTGAAGGGTTAACAAAATTGTTGTTATACCAGCCGACCTTCCAACTGACTTTCAGCTGTCTCTAGGACTCGGCGATTCAGTTTGAAATTTTCGCATTTCAATCCGTTGTTGACCTTTAAAAGGTGCAATAATTTCCCCGGGTTTCTCTTCCTTTCTACATCTTGCCATCCTGTATATCTGATTGGACAAATGTATGTAATTACATATTCATGAGGTCACAAGGGCAATCACACAGCTGATGCATGCATCATGCCGCAATCTTTGAGATCACCTTCACCCAAATTTCACATGTTTAAATATAACGTCTGTAAAGCACTTTGAGACCTATCGCTGGTATAAAGCGCTATATAAAAAGCAAATATTTTTATCATTATTATTAAATCTAACGAGGGTCAATGATATTCAGTTTGTTCTTTATCTCATGATACACACCTTAGTTTTATTTTGGGAGGGGTTGATACATACTAATCTTTACATCTAACTTTTTTTATATTGCATACATGTGCTAAAACTGCATTACTTCATCAGGACAGAATTTATATATGTTTACTTACTAACAGAGTCAGCCAGACAGACAGCTTTGTGAAGACTGTGTTCATTGAAAATTATTCTCTTCATTTTTTATTTTTTATAATTTTTATTTTTATTTTAAGGAAGTATGAAATTGTTTTAGAAGATGAAAAAAATCACAAATTTGTCTACGTACCTTCTATACCCTCAAGGATCTACTCTTTTCTTTCCAGACGTATCAAAGTCATTTAGCCTGTGGAAATGCGGTTACGATTTTTGTATTAACTATACACTGTTCTCGTAGATCAGAAATGTATGACCGCTAACGATACCAAAATATCTGTTCTTCCAAAGCATTACAACCAACAGTTGGGCTTTGACTCTTTGATTTGTTAAATGTGTATATGTTGGTTTTGAATTTCTCACATTCTAGTTGAATTGTACTTGGCAACTGAGGACAGGAACATTAGCCTTATAGGCTAGGAGTCAGTACCGGAGGCTTAAATAGTGTTTATATTTCGTTTGGAAAAATGACAGACTTTCTCTCAAAGTGTTTTTGAATTTACGTTCACTCCCGTCTTACCGTATATCTGTTACACACTCAGTAGTACATGTGGAGCTTGCTTTAATGATAATAAAAACTCCAATAAGTACCTGCTTCTTCGTTAATGGTGCAAATTCTTCTAGATGGTTAGTTCCGGTAAACTTTAACTACAATATTGAGCTTCCAGATCCCTAGAGGTTGACAGCAAATGGTAAAAGGTGATAGCAATCATCGTTTCTGCCAGTTTAGAGCCTTCTTCGATATTCCAACATTTCTGTCATCTTACCCCGCCCATCTATCCACTCCCACTTCCCACCCCTCCCACCTTATTTCTCAGTTAATTCTTTTATTTGCCAAATTCAGATTTTCGGTAGAATGCCAAGCACTGTATCAAACAAACGTTCATTATTAGGAAAGAAGACAGTTTTTCTTATAAACTTTACACATCGTACATATCTCTCCACAGACTTGAAGGAAATTACAAACCTGTTTGGTTCCAGGGGTACCCTACTAGGACTGCCGGAAGGAAAGGACTGTGTGTCATGCGCAGTGGTCGGAAACGGAGGAGTGATGTTCAAATCTGGAAAGGGTAAAGAGATAAACAGCCATGACCTGGTATTTAGGTAAGTTATTTTGGGTTTTTAGTCATCCTAGTCCTACCTTGGGTGGCAATGTGGAGAGAATGGGTTGTGGAGAGGGGGATAGGGGGGAAGGGGGGAAGGGGAGGGAAATATCCCTTCTAATTTTTTAGTGTCTCTTTGTTTGTTTCACATCAAAACAAACTAACATACAATCAGAATCCATGGGCTAGTTGGTTTTAAGGCGTTTGCATATATAAGGCGGGAGGCTCAGGTTCGAATCCCAGTGGAGGCTGGAAGTTTTTACACTGTTTTGGATTTTCGAAGTCATTACCATTTCAAAATATATGTACACCATACAGTGTATATATGTACAGTATATAAATATAGATGTATAAACACTATTCCATCGTCTTGCAACTCCGAGTTTCACGCACACATTGAGTTCTTTTCACTGCTGAGATCATCAGGCACTAGTTGTATTGAGCACTATCTTGCTTTTACTGAACTTTATACTCTATGGTATGTATAAATATATGTATATGTACATACAGTTAGAGTATATTGCACATGGCCGTTTGAGTCTGTGTGACTCGGGACAGTATATTGTGGCCATTTGAGTCTGTGTGACTTGGGACAGTATATTGTGGCCATTTGAGTCAGTGTGACTTGGGGTGGCTAGTTTCGAAAACTTCCTGCTTTAAGTGGCGAAGCTGTCAGCAAATTTGAAGTGCGTCAGTCCCCATCCCCCCCAATGCTACTACAGGTGACACGTTACAGTGTTGACATACTGAAGTGCATCAGCCACCATACCCTAAATGCTACTACAGGTGACACGTTACAGTTTTGACATACTGAAGTGCGTCAGTCCCCATACCCTCAATGCTACTACAGGTGACACCTTACAGTGTTGACATACTGAAGTGCGTCAGTTCCCATATCCTCAATGCTACTACAGGTGACACGTTACAGTGTTGACATACTGGAGTGCGTCAGTCCCCATACCCTCAATGCTTCTACAGGTGACATGTTACAGTGTTGACATACTGAAGTGTGTCAGTCCCCATACCCTCAATGCTACTACAGGTGACACGTTACAGTGTTGACATACTGAAGTGCGTCAGTCCCCATACCCTCAATGCTACTACAGGTGACACGTTACAGTGTTGACATACTGAAGTGCATCAGTCCCCATACCCTCAATGCTACTACAGATGACACGTTACAGTGTTGACATACTGAAGTGCGCAGTCCCCATACCCTCAATGCTACTGCAGGTTACAGTGTTGACCTACTGAAGTGCGTCAGTCCCCATACTCTCAATGCTACTACAGGTGACATGTTACAGTGTTGACATACTGAAGTGCGTCAGTCCCCATACCCTCAATGCTACCACAGGTGACACGTTTAACAGTGTGGAGATACTGAAGTGCGTCAGTCCCCATACCCTCAATGCTACTACAGGTGACACGTTACAGTGTTGACATACTCCAGTGTGTCAGTCCCCATTCCCTCAATTCTACTACAGGTGACACGTTTAACAGTGTTGACATACTGAAGTGCGTCAGTCCCCATACCCTCAATGCTACTGCAGGTTACAGTGTTGACATACTGAAGTGCGTCAGTCCCCATACCCTCAATAATACTACAGATGACACGTTACAGTGTTGACATACATATTAATGGCCCTGCTAGTTTCATACACTCACAGCTGCTCATCATGTTTGTCTGACATGTAGGGTTTGCTACTTAAGTGACCTTACCGTGACATTTCAGTGCATTTTATCTCATGTATAAGTGTCCAACCTGCCTGACATTTATGATGGCTTTTGTTGAAACACCTGTGTACATAAATTTATTCAAGCACTATTCTGGTAATATGGCAAATATTTGACCATATTTAATGAGTCATCGTAGCTGCTTTTTTGTATTTATGGGATAGTGGTGATGTGTGGGTATGCGTGTACATGTATCTGTGTGTATTTATGAATGTGGTGTGTGTGATGCCTTGACTTGTAAACATGATAACTTGTGAGTGGATTCATTCCATAAATGATATATGGATCCATCCCTGAGGTTACCCTTTTTTAAGTTTTATCAGGTGTCATTCACAATCTGAAGACCCTGCTAACACGGCAACTCCTTGAGAAAAGCTTGGAAAAACTCAAAGTAATTCTGTGCATTTCAAAAAAAAGGAAACAGTTAAAACTGTTCATTTTCAAAATGGAACTTCGATTAAGCTGTTTCTGATCTGATGAGAAATGAGGTTTCACCACGCTAATTTTGCCAAAAATATTTCGTCAAGAAATTAATGTCAACCGAAAGTATCAAAACATTTATCTGCTGAAGACAGATTTCATTTTTGTGTTAGGCAGTGCCTCTTGATTTAAACAAACCAATGAGAGAACGGACTGTCATGCATATTCAGTACCAACGAAGCTCTCCTTGCTCATAGAACAGCTGATCATCAATGCGACTAGCAGACTAGTGACAACAGAAATGAGTGTGCAAAACCTAGCCTAAGCTCACGCATAATACTCTACTTGGTAACACAGACCTTCGATCATGTTCGCAATGTCTGTCTGAACTAGGCCTAATAGCGTAAATTTATTAGAACTATGTATCTGACTAGGCTACTAATATTATACTAAGACCTAGGCCCTATTAACAGTAACAGTCAGCTTAAGTTCTAACTGACGTTCGATGAAGCTGATCGACGGAACACTGACTTACATTATCAGTACAGAATACTGCTGATGGAGCTAAATAAATAAATACAGGCCACAAGATAGTAATTTGTATGACCATGAATGTGGGAGAAGCCTGCAAAGGCTTATAGATTACATCATCATGTGGAGTGGCTGGAATTCCAATTCAACACTTTAACTCAAATTTGGAATCAAAACCAAAAACCTGAATATCATGCATGTGTTATACTGGTGACGTAATCACTGTTTAGTGTTGCATATTCATCACTAAACTCACATCTAGGCATGGTGTAGCCCTTATAATGAGAATCTTTGTTAAGAAATGCTGTCAGACTTTCATGTTTCTTACACCTTTTCCTTAGTTTGGACAACTGTCTCTGTCCTTTTTTAGTCATTAAATGACATGTTTCATCCATGAACAACATCTGTGGAACATCGAAACATGAAGAAAGACAAACCATCAAACATTATCTAATAATTTTCCCATTTTCGGTACACACATAATTATTTTATTTCTTAGTGTGTATGTCTACCTTGGTGAGAATAAAAAATTGATATAGTAGTTATTCATAGAGGTCAAAGTTCATTTGAGGTCAATAGTGGTCCAAAACTTGGTATTGAGCACAATAACTCCATATTAAAGGTTGGATGTTCATTTTACCTTCTTAGTGTTCTTATTTTTGTTGTTGCAAGCGGAAAATGCTTCTTCTTTCTTTTGTTCCAGGAACAATGCTTCTTTCTATTTTTATAGGAAAAATGCTTCCTCTTTCTATTGTTACAAGAACACTGCTTTTTTCTTCATTTTTTGTTCCAGAAACAATGCTTCTTTTGTTTATAGGAACAATGGTTTTTTCTTTCTTTTGTTCCAGAAACAATGCTTCTTTCTTTTTTTACAGGAACACAGCTTCTTCTTTTTCTTGGGTTACAGGATAAACAATGGACAATGTTTTCATTTCTTTTGTCACAGAGTGAACAATATTTTGGGGTTTTTTTTTGTGTCATAAGATGGACAATCTATGCTTATCTTTTGTTACAGAGTGAACAATGCTCTAAGGAAGGGATACGAGACAGATGTGGGAACTAAAACTACCCATTATGTCTTAATGGATCGATCATTGATTCGGATGCCCAAAAATGAAGTACCAAGAGACAAGGTAAGTCAAGGGAGGTCTGAAGTAGTCAAAGATAATACAGACATTTGTGTAAATGACACAGCCTTGTGTACCTGTAATGAGCGATGTGTGTATCATTATTAATGTTAGTGTGTGTTCCTTCTGTATATAAATATATATA
>JAIPMN010003802.1:0-12890 GCA_020650975.1 Apostichopus californicus | reverse complement strand
TCCAAAACGTCTTTTCCGATGATCCTTTTTGGCGTTCCATATACTACTGATCTATGAACAAAGTGAAACCACACCTATAAGAAGGCCTATATGCTATCATAAGTTACCTCTTTTGGGAACAGGTTAATCTTGTGCTGGAAGACCCCATTTTCCCTTCGAAGTAGCTCTTGAAATGAAAGATAAAACGTTGCAGTGGTGTCGGGTGACAGATTCACGTTAGTCTCAAATTTAGTTAAGTCTTCCGCGCTGTGAAATGAATGGTTGAAAACGTATATCTTGAAAAAGAAAGCTCTTATGGCAATCAGTTTTAATTTCTATTCAATATATAATGATATCAATAATTAATATTTAATGATATCAGTAATTGATTGTAATAATAATAATAATAATAATAATAACTGTTTTTTGTATAGCGCAGGTATCCAGAGCACAAGGCAATGTTCAAATGCGCTCCCAAATAAAGGGTCTAACTGTGATATTTCTCAAAAAGGATAGTTTTTAGCTGTTTTTTGAGATCCGTCTTACTGGATGGAGAAATAGGTGTCTCTTGTTTGGCTATGAGATTGTTCCACAGTCGTGGGGCCATCACGGAGAAAGCTCGCCCGCCAAAGTTAGTTGAATGAAATGATGGCTCCGCAAGCAAATATTTATTTTGGGACCTCAGCGATCTTGGTGGAATGTAACGATGGACTAATTCTGCTAAGTACAATGGAGCTTCCCCGTTGAGTGCCATAAAGGTGAGATACAAAATTTTAAAATCTATTCTTGCACGTACAGGTAACCAGTGAAGTTCACGAAGTACAGGTGTTATATGGTGTTATACGTATAAACTCCTATAGCCTATACATATGTTACGGAGTTATCCGGAACCAGGCTACTATATATCAATATTTAAACGGGACAGATGGGGGAAACCATCCATTGACCCCATTGAGTAATATTCTGATTACCCACTCATTCAATCCCCCTTACGGATTGTCTATGAATTCACTACCCTGGTACCCCGATCACCCATTTCCTTTCTAAAATGTTGTGGTTTTCTCCAGGGCTACCTGAATGTCTATGGAGTTATGCATGTGACCCTTTATGATAGCAAGGTCAAGCAAGGGATTGTACCCTTCCCTAATACTTAATATGACTGCGCTTATGCATCGAAGGTTACATATTATAAGGTATAGGTATATGAACAGTACACTATGACCACTAGAAAAACAACAACAAGAACAACAAAATATGAAAGAAGTTAAAACAAAGAAAAGATCCGTCGTGATATTTTTTTTATTGAATTTTTTCCGTCATTTTCGGTAAATTTTCACCACAGTGCAGATATACAGTTATTATCATTTCAATGTTCAAATATTTACAACCGAAGTGCAGCAAACAAATTTAGTCGTGCTGAAATTTTACACAAGGCAAGAAAAGTATTCACAGCATACGTAAACAAAACCTAGAATGAACCTCACGCATGCAATCATGCATATCATGGACATAACATAATCACTTAGGGGGGGTCTTGTCAATACGTAGTACACAAAACACATGAACAGTGGCGATGACTTAGTCTGGATGTCTCCGTCAAAAAAAAAAGACCTCTAAAATTATAAAATGTATTAAATGTAAAATTACAAAGGCTTTCAAATAGATCGATGTCAAACTTTTCGTATTTTCTCGATTCAGTTTTCTGTTAGCGTTCCACCCCACCCCACCTCTTAATTAAAATGGACTCTTCCAAAATCATTTCGATGTTGACTACGTCATCGCCATGTGATAATATTGTTGAGGATATGTTTTTCGAATTTTATCACAACTCCCCACAAAATACCAACAACAAAAAAAGGGAGAGAAATGCTTAGTTTTACCGATTAAATTGATCTTACCGTACACGGTATAATAATATATTTAAATATATTCGATGTCAGACAAAAATAAAAATAAACGCAGGAAGTGTCGTCAGCTTAAAATAGCGATTTACGAACACATATTTCTCAAATTATTTTGTTTGCGTTAGTAACCCATTCGTTACATAATTTTGGTCGCGTTCAATACGTACAAAGGGAGACACATACATATATGAATAGAATGATAAACATACAAACACACTTTAACTGAAACCTTACTGTGTTAACTTTAATCTCATAAGAAATAGTGTTGTCGCCACGAAATTACGCTCTGATGACGTCACACGTCATCGGAAATCTTTCCTTGCGCCTTCATTCTGAATGCAGAGCAATTCGGAGGGGAAGGGGCAGGGGGATGGGGGGGGGGGGTTGCGATGGGATAGGGATTCATTGTAATTCTGTTTATGCTTTGTTTTTCATGTTATCATGAAGAGGGTATTGATAGATATCAAAGGACGTGGTGATTGTTAAGGGTTCACGTGGTTTATGCCCTATATTTAAACTATTTTCTTGTAGAAAAAAAAGTGTCTTACAATTTGGGATTATGTTCCGTAAATTTCAAAAGAAGATGTTCATAGTCAGTTTGTATGACGACAAGTATAACACCTTCTACCTCTAATCCAGTGCTGAACTTTTTACTAAGAACTGTTCAACCTGACATGAAGTTGGATTTTAGCTTGCTGATAACATGTTCCTAGAAGCTCCTCGAAAAATAGGTTCGACCATATCCCTGATGAATAATTAGAGTTTTGTCATAACCAAGGAACGTCAATTTTTGCATTTATATCGTCAACATATACAGAGGGGGTTCGCGGTTTTAGTTCACAGGATTAAAAGTCTGATCAAGAACAGTTTGAGCTATTGCTTCACCTCAACGAAATTTCCGCCTCAGTAGGAACAGAAAATAACAATTATTATAATAGCAGGCCTATATTTATTGATTACTTAATGATAGCTGTCCGCGTCTCGTGTTATGATGGATTTGGGCGCTAACTTCAACCACGTTGCGTTATTACACGTTACGATGGTTTCAAAGCAGAGCGCTTGAAACACAAACGACCGCTTCATCACAGCAGCGTTTTTGTAAGCTTTTACAAGGAAACTATACCCTCCTAACTTTATCGTTATTTCGGGCTCTTCTCTACATAAATCCAAGGGTCAAAATTATTTTCAAAGCAAACAGGTTCGTTAGGACTATGCATAAAACAGTAAACAAAGCTTACACAGTTATCTTAACATACAATAAGTAACGCAAATAACGAAGTCACTTTTTACCAGAAACGAATGGGAGACTAAGCAATTTCAATGATAACAATTTCAGTTTCACTTATAATCAAATTCTTCTTCTTTTTTTAACATTTCCCCCGTTTTCGTAGATATTTCGATTTTTTTTAAAAACTTTTTTTCTTCACTTATTTATAGAAATGATTTGAATCTATACAGTATCGAGATAACACAACTTATTCCCCTCAAAGGCTTAAAAAATTTCAGTACGTCATTATTTTGACAATATTTATCCCCAATGAACCAATTAAAAATATAACAATTTATTTTATGTACTCATGGTTCCATTTTCAGAATTATTGTACTATGGTACAATAACACAAGAATTACAGGTCCAGTATATATTAAAACAATAACAATTACCTAATTACTAATCATTCTCCTGTTATGCAAGTATTGGATATGCATATCAGTGGATGATTGAACACACAGTTTCAGTTTAACGATTCAAATCTCTTTTATTAACAGAGTATATCGTCTAAGAATGAAACTCTATTAAGACATACCTAATTTAAGACATATTGAGTTTTGCAGTAATTAAATTCTGGTCATTTTGTAAACAATAAAGTTATGCAATTCAATGCAATGTAAAAATTGCAAAGATAGTTTATCAAAAAGAACCGTTTTGGTATTGACAATTTAAAGAAAACGATAAAATAAAGTAATAAGCTATACACAATCGAGTACAAAAATGAGTTGGAAAAACAAAAATCTGCTCCTTTTAAACCTAATGGATGTAAAAATAAATTTTAGAAAATACTGCAAAGGCGAAATGTTTATTTCTTATTGTCTTTGTTTTTACAACATTCTTTTCCGTTATGTCATAATTATGTATCTTTTGTTTTGTTTTAAAGGGACATATAACTCAAGAAAGGTATACCTAACACATTTAGTATTAATGATAGTTTTGAACTATACTCAATATTCAAATCCACAGTTCGACCGTAACCTTCCATTTTGGTTAAAATCAAGCTAGTAAAGACATGTTTTATTGAGCGAAAAATGAAAATATCAATACGATGTATGGATATTATCTACATCTCAATGACGTAATAATAAAATTCATTCAATTTTGGTAATCAAGAGATGTCTATATCTATATGTTAAGACGAAACATTTGGTAACATTCATTAATTTTTTAAATGAAAAAGTTCGTCAGAAATAAAAGGAATTGTTATTTCATCTATGTCTCAAACGAATTTCAGATCTTCTTCTGATTGGAAAAAATGCTAAATGCTAGCTTTGCTTTAACTTCCGCCAAAATATTGAATATAAATCACACTGTGCCGCTGCCCCACTTTTGGTTTTCTAATATTTCGAAACATGAAGAAAAAATAACCGAGAAAAATAAAATAGAAAGAGAGGCACTTGATAACGAAACTGTTAAAAATGTTAACCGATACAAGATGACCCATGTAGAATGCACAAATATGAAATTACTGCAAAACAATATGTCCAAATATGAAGTGAATATGTATTGTAAAAAAGACCTGACACATTTCCACCAGCTACTTATATGATGCTAACATCAACCAAAATGTTAGTTAACATGCTCAACGTATGTCTTGATTAAGGGGTGCCGCGCCCCTTATGGTCAACCACGCTCGAACCACGCTTTGTACTGCCCTACCCCCTCCCATCCTCCCACCCCTCCTCTCTCGTAACCCTTGAACTTCTCCTTAACACCTCACAAGACAGGTTTAACTGCCTCCTTAACACATCTCTCTCTGGGGATCATTCAGTAAGCCTGTCAAAATTTGAATAGCATTGAATTGCATTGAATTGAATTGAATTGAATTGTATTCAATTCAATAGAAGTTTTGGAATAAATGTACTCTTGAAAACTCTTAGCAATATTAGCATACCCTTCAAACCATAATATTTTGGATGAGTCGTTTGAAGTTCTACGTTACACCAAATTTCAATAGTTTTTTTTTTTTGGTTTTCCGTTGCAAGTTTAACAGATTGCAGAAGAGAGCTGGTCGTAATCTATAGTTTAAATTATTTCTGATCTTATAGTTAAAATTAAAAAATTAAAAAAATTGAATGCTACGGAGAAATCACAAAGATACGTTACATTGAAACGTACTTGAGTTGATATTTTAGAAGTATCCCAAAAATGTGTTAACAAACAGTCCGAATTTCTGAAAACAAATTATAATAATATTAAAAATAATAATAATTATAATAATAATAATAATAATAAGAACAAAATATGCAAATCAAAGTAATAACAATTGTGGGGGTTTTATGACTTGATTGAATTACAAATTGTAATGTTCTCTGCATAAATGATCAAAACATAAATGGCAGCTCTTATCTCAACAAAGGTAAACAATAGCTGCATTGTTTTAACTGTAAAACTATTCTTATGATTTAACTGGTTTGTTTTGATTGTTCGTTTAATTGGAGGTAACACTTCGTTTGCTTCATCATGATATACCATCTTACTACATATCGGTTCCCTTGCCCTTCTTGCAATACATATATCATATTTCTATAGCTCCCTGATGGGCCCCGTGGGCTGTGCCCCCCCCCCCCATCTTTTATCTTTCAAGGAATTAGCCCAATGTGAAATGTTTGATTTATGGCACTGGTGGTCAGTACTTATAGAAAGTACGTCGATACCACGTGATCAGTCACAGACGCACGAGACCATTTTATCCAAAGGGACTATCGCGATTAATCAACTAATCGGGGACCGAAAGAAACGATTCTCATGATATACCGGTATGAGGATATATGGCTAGATTCAAATACGTTACGGTATCCATTCTTACATTCGACAATTATGAAAGCAAAAATACACTTGTGGTGATTTATATAAATATCCATTGGCGACAGATATAATTTTCATAATTTTTCCCCCCTTCTTCATAAAGTCTCACTCCAGACCTAGATCTAGGTGTTATACATTCACAAATCCTCCATTATTAAACGGTCACCATGGTTACCGAAGTCAGGTAAAAGGAAAACTCAGCATGTCAGTATCAATTTACCAAGGCAAATTCACAATAAATCGACATTTCTATTTCTTTTGGTACACGGTATTATGATGCAACCGTAATTAAACATTAGTTAATATTCCGCTGTGGCAAATATCGGGAGACTTTAATTTAAGCCCAAACAGGTTAAAAGCAGATAATAAAAAAAATGATTCATGTATTTCACTATGACGTTATTGAATGACGGCAGCAACTTGTGTGTTTAACTGTCAGGTACACATGCCTCATGTAAAGTGGGGTGTATTGAAAAAGAAGGGAAGAAAGGTTTTTATATTATACTGCTTGCAGGGCTTAAGCTGTTAAACATAACCAGTTAGCCATACCATGGAAATCAATAAGGGATCATGTTACTTAGGCTGTGCAGCCTAACACATTATCTTTTTCATCTATATGGCTATACCTTACTATGTAGTGCCTACATTAGAATATAACTACAGTTTTGTTTCACTCGTTCCATGTGTTCTGCATGATTTTCAACCCCCCCCCCCTTCCCCCAATCCCTGCTGCTTCTACTTTCACTGCATCTATCGTTGAGTAAAATAGTTTGTTTATGAACAAATGTGCTTATAATCCCATTAGAGCGTGGAAACCGTCAGGGAAAAAAGACACTTCGAAATACAATTCTACCGTGTCCCCTCATGACGTCATTAATTTGACAATACTGTTTGAAAATACCGTAAATAAAATTATGTTCACAGTTACAAATTCTTCATCGGCTGAAAATCTTCGTTCAAATTTTGCTGTGATCTCAATGTCCGCATTGCAACCAAACAGCAGACTTCAGCTAACACGATTTAATGCCACATAAAGACGTACAATAGGCGTACTAATTCCCATATGTCAGGATGTAGGTTATTCTCGGCTGCATGTATACAACGTACGATAGGCAGAGTGGTTAGGTCTACATCTTGCAACTGGGCTGCTCTATCCACAATGCAGCTGTTACTTGAGAAAATCGTTGACTCTCCGGCTTGGATCCTCGTTTATGCAATACATATAAACTGTACTTGCAAATCATGATGAGCCCACAGATATGGGCTCAATCCAGATATTACCGACTATGCAGGGTTAAGTCTCCTCCTGACGCGTATCATCAATGATAAACCACAGCTTGACTCAAGTCGCTTTCCAAATCTTTGTTTCTCTCACTTTCATACGATTCTTCGCTTTAGAAAGTTTGTGACGTCAGAATATTAGAATTCACGAAGCGAATATAGAGTTCCCAGCATAAAGCAATATGGCGGTCGACAAGTTCCCTTGTAAAGTATTTCTTAGCAAACCTGAAATGACAAAAAGAACAAGAAACGTCTCCGTTAACATTGATGTTATACACTTTAACTTCGAAGAACTTTTAAATATCACGACAAATGTGACTATACAGTCAATTTCGTCAATAACGTTAAATTATTCAATTAATCACAGGTGTACACAATCAAGCATTTTATGACAAAATATTCAATTTTATTCATCGTGCTACGAATTTTAAAATTATCGATTTCGAATAAAAACGAACGATATAAACCTTTGTTGCAAACATGTTAGTTAAATTGGTTATTCAATTCATCTCGTCAATTCTATGTTTTTCTTTATTTGTATGTTTACAAGCGATAGTAACCTCTCGTATATTTTACAGGTCAGGAATACAGTTATTTAACGTTCAGGCTTCCAAAAAAAAGCAGAAACCAGTGAATTATATCCCCGAAATGGTAATATAACGAACACTTTGTGTTGATTTTATATAGTTTAATAAAAATGTATAACAAAATACAGGTCCGACTTCCCACTCCAAACAGCCATGACGGAATTATTTCGAAATTGTAAATAGCGCCATCGATATGTGACACCGCTCTTCGCTTCCTGATTTAGTGTTTCATTGCGGCACTATTTATATACAGCCCAGTGAATGAGCAATTTTAATCAAATTTTCCTTCCCGCCAAAGCTTGCTTTTTTAATTAATGGACCTCCTCTTTTTTTTTCATCAGAAAACTGTTGCACGGTCGATATTCTACCTAATTTTTTTTTTGTCCAGTTTATTCTCGTAAAAACTAAGCATAAAGGCTAAAGTAATCACCCGAGTGCCCCGCATCTGTGAAAAGTGGGTTTTAATCATGAGAAGCAATTAATTTGTGAATATAACGCAAAATTAAAAAAAATATAGGGGGAACACCAATTTCTTTTGCTTCGAATAGGCTTTTGAAGTTGGCTTAATTGAATGCGGATTGTAAAGTATATATGCTTCGTGGAAATAACTTATTTCAATACAGTCTGTATAATGTCTATAGCATATTAATTCTATGAAATCAATGGTAATGAATGGTATGTCATTATATAAAAATAGGTATTATCTATCTATACAAATATATGTATGTGTATACTCTGTGGTTTATACGACCTATTGTGGGCAACTCTATTGAGCTTTGTTATGATGTACATGCGTACTATTTTACAATGGTGCACGTATTTATCAAAACTAACAAACCATGCATGCATGTATAACTGATTGCATGAATGAATGGTCAAACTGCAGTCGGTGTCAAAGGTTCGTTTTAAAGTTTCTCGCACAGATTATTTGGCCGTTAATCACGATTTACTCGCGTGAAGGGGTAGGCATATGAAGGGCATAATGGTGGTGGAGGGGGAATCAGGGTGAAAGCCTACAACTAGAATGGGGTGGGCGGGGGGGGGGGAGTAGACACGAATTATTACTAAACGACAGTTAGTTGGTACATCACGATATATTACGTGTTCAGAAGAGTAAATGGGTGGGGATGTGATGGTCGTAATGAGGCGGGGTGGGTGGGGGGGGGGGTGCTAGCCTACAATGAGAAGGGGGCACGGATGCCGTACATATTCCTTGCCCCCCTCTTACAGACTCACTATAGTCGGGATGCCTACGACAATCATAACGCACCCATGTAAACAAACGTAGACGATATAACCTTACAAATGCCGGGATAAATACAATTAGTTTTTCTTTATCATAACACTAATATGTAGTAGTTTAAAGTCAGTGTGAATTCAATGGTGTACCTATAGCAATAAGGCGTACGGGTAGACCTATATATTAGGGGGGAGGGGGATGGGGGGAGTGGGCATTGAAAAGGAGGGGGAGGGGTCGTGTTAATGACTACTTTTTGGAGGGGGTTGGGTGGGGTTGGGGATCGATAAAGAGGGGGAGGGTGTACACGAAGAGATACAGGTATCTCTACCGTATCGCATATGGTTTGTTCTCCCCGTTTACACTCAAAAAGATAATTGTCTAAGAGAGAAAGATTGAGTCATGGATAAGCCTTTCAAATTTTAATATTCATGGCATCAGCATCAGTTTCAGTGTAGATCGTTTAACTGTACTTTGTATATGGCATCTGTACTAACGTAAAACAGGGGGGAGGGAGACATTTAAATGACTAATTATGCAGAAATGCCGACATAAAAAGCTTGAAAGATATATTTAGGGCGGTGCAAAGACGACGATAATTCGCGGAACCGGTATATGAAGAAAACAACTGAACCCCCCTATGATAGAATATCTCATCCACTCTTATCTTTCTTTAGGTACAGAAAAACGGGAAGAAAGGTGAGGTTTTAGAATTGTATCTTCTATTGGAATGGTTATATAAAGGCTGCAAACCAAAAACAGCCTGCGACAGCTCTACTTCCTGAGGGACAATAATGCATTGGTTTCATCTGATAAACTAATTTATTCACATTATTAACAGAACATGCAAAGAAACCCGAGTGTTTCGTGAAGCATTTAGAGGACATCACCATTAATCAATGGGATTGAAATATCCAATTTAGTAAATTGGTAATTAATCTCAAGAGATAATACAGGATTTAAGTTGACATGCAACACGAAACTGTTAAAATTACCTCATATTATACGATAACCCCCCAAAAAATGTCATCGGTTTAAACTATCGTTTTTTTTTCCCTGTTTTTTCTTCTTTTTTTATATTTTTTGGGGTCTGTCTTTTCTATTTCTTTCCTTTTTTCTTCAAATTTCTATTTCCGAAAAAAAAAAGGAAGAAGGAGAAAATGACAGCGAAAACCTGTCTTATATAACACGATAATACCAAATGTCTTATATACGACAAATCACAAAAGATTCAAAGATATCATTTGCATAAAAGCTATTACTAGTGGTATATTCCTTGGACTACAGTTGTCAACTTTCATTTCATACACCTAATCTCCCTTCAAGTATATTTGGTTGGTAATAACCCAAGACAAGAAGAGAAGACGAAGAATATCAAGAAAGAACGAAAGTAAGAAGAAGAAGAAGAGAAAAAAAAGAAGCATTGGACAGACTTACACATAGTGTCATTTGACAGTGAAGCATTCTATAGTCGGCTAAAAGTCACTTTTACTTGAACGAAATTCGATCGGTGGAGTAGATTTCAGTAAGCTGCTTTCCATTAACGATATTATTCCCCGGCAATCCCCCCGTTTGCCGTTTTGATTAAACCATCGACTACGGGGACACGTCGCTTTCCAAAATTACTATGATAGCATTTGCCTGCTGATATATATATAACATGGTCTCTTTTCCCTTTATATATACATACATACGGGCATATATGGGAGAGTTCTTATATTATATATATACATATCATTCCCACACAATTTACGTGAAAGCCCCCCAAAGATGGCGTGGTCTAATACATTTTCATTTTTTTTTATATTTCATTTCAATCTTGATTAAGTAAACACGTTGGTGTACACACCATTTAAAAGCTGTCACCCTGCAGGGCTGCAGGCTGCGAACCCCACTCCAAAAGATTAAAAGAAACTTTCCCATTATCGATGGGGCTTGTGTCAAGTCGCCTAAAGATATGGCTTGTTTATCGCTTCCCTATATTTCTTTTCTTCATCTTCTTCTTCTCCTTCTGCCATAAGTATATCGGGCACTTTTTTTTTTTATATTTTTCAGAAACTTCATGGTTGCTATATAGCTCCTTAAACCCATATAATAATGCCCTATTGAAATGAAGTACGGTTTGAGATCAAAATATATATAAGGGAATTCATATATAAATTCCTCGTAAATTCCACGAGGTTTGGAGATGTAACCCAAGACAACTCCAAAGAGAAGGAAGGGGGTTAAGAATGAATGCTTGAGTGAGTGAGTGAGTTTAAAAGAAAAAGAAAAGGCTCAGATCCTTGTTAGCTTCAAGGCGTATATGGTTCACATAACCCAATAGAAGGTCATTTACCCTCCGAAGGCCTTAATTATCTCCATAATTGTGTTGATTCATACGCGGTGATGATAGAGTAATTGGGTTCGGGCGAAAACTTCAGGTAGTAAGAAAGAAGAAATTTAAAAAAAAAGGGAAAAATACTTCAAAATACTTTAAAATAATACGAACATTCTTTTGAAAGATTTTTTTTCTTGACACCATAACAGGACCATACAACATCACTAATGTATAGAACACGAAAAACTATACCGTAGTATAATGATCTTTCCATGGCACGCCGTTTTTATCTAATTATTATCATTTCCATTTCACAACACACATTTTGTTCCAATCTAAAAGAAAGGGTGTACACAAAATTGCGTGTAAAAAGTTCGCTACGTAAGATTGAAATTAATGTCACGTTATAACCCCGTCCAAACCCACCCGCCGACCCCCCCCCCCCCACACCCCTTTCAACTAAGAACAAATGTGAATAAACATCCACTAACGAGACTCTCAATGGGGGGGGGGGGGGAGGAAAAGAAAAGTTCGGTCAAGATTTGAAGGGCAAGTTTATAATGTAAAAGGTTTCGGTGATAAACGAGACTACTTAGTAGAATGGCATGTGCTGAGTCGGTATATAGCTCCTCCTAGAATTGATGGATACAGGATGAATTGAGGCTACCTAACAGACAGCGGGCTTCCACCCTGTCAAGATGCTCATAAGTTTGATGGTTCCTGCAGAAATGACATAACCGTCTACAGTTTCAAACAGGCTTGCCTATATTGGCAGTCCCAAAAGGCACCTTAAAGAAAAGGTGATGGCTAGTAAATTGGAAATCGGTATATATGTATGTGAGTCAACCTTCAAGAGGACTGACTACTATGAAAGGTGGTAGCGAAGGGGGGGGGTGGGGGACGGAGGGGGAAGGACGGGGAGGAGGGATGGAGTCGACGATCACGTAAATGAGGGAAGCACTCGGGGAGGCTAAGTGGCGGCAGTCCAAGGTAAGGCAAAATTGTTCCGCTTTGAAATTCACATACCGTGGGCGTGAGTTAAACTTGCATACTGTACACCAATGCATGTTTTTGCCAGTTATATGTTTAAGTCTGTGTGCAATTGACCATCCCACCCACTCTTTCTCACTCCACCCACTCACTCACTCGCCCGCCCCTCCTATTCATCCCCTCCTAACCCTACTGTCACCCTCCCTCCCTTCCGACCTCCCCACGCCCTTCCCCTTCATGCTCACCCGTCCCTCTCCACACACCCCATCCCTCGAATTTATGACCATCGAATATTGTTTTTTTTTTTATAAAAACCAAGTCGCCTAGATTAAAGCTATACGGATTGCGGTGTGATTGGCTATGGATTGTAACACTTACCCTTTGGGCCTTAAGCACACGTCACATCCTGAGTTTACCCTCACTTCAACAGTACGAAAACATTTTACTATCGCATAAAAAAGTGAGAAGAAAGAGCGAAAGTTTCGTCGTTTTTTCTTTTTTTCTCCCCCCCCCC
>JAIPMN010003801.1:0-17144 GCA_020650975.1 Apostichopus californicus | reverse complement strand
TTTTGTATACAAATAATTTTCACACTTCGAGACTCCATATGATTTTTTTTTTCTTTTAATTTTTTCATCACGCATGGGGCCCTTTCCCTCGAACGCGGTAAAAAAAAAATTCAGGATTTTCAAAAAGGGGGGGCCCGGGCCCCCCGGGCCCCCACCCTGGATCCGCCCCTGATAATATCTATGAATGTTTCTTGTTAAAACTTCATGGAATTTTCGACTGTTCACGTCAGAGAGATGTCGTCAAAGCTAATTGGGTCACAAACTGACAGCGACACTAGTGCAAAAACGTCATATCCCTGTAGGTTACAAACTCCTTTAGCTGTTGTTTGTTTGTTTGGTGTAGCCGACGTTTAATAAGTGTGCAATCTGTACTGTGCAGTATTTATTTGTACATGGATGTCTGTTAGGTAATGTTAAAGTGATATGTTCTAGAGGTCGATTGTGTGTCACGAAACCTCTGAGAAATCCGATGATAGTTATGATGTTCCTCTTCGAATAAACATTCACAAGAGAACATGTCCATGGATCCCTGACACAATATCCTTGCTCTGAACTTTGACCCTTTAATATAGGCTATACCACTTGAAATAACAACAGGAAAAACAGCATAATGAAGACATAGATATCTGGTCACGAAAAACGTCCAAGGGTTTGTATCTACAGGTCTCGCACCACAATTAATTGTGCAATTGACTTACACACTAAACTCGTCACTTGCAAGACCTGCCAAAGCATAGATAGAAGTTTTCAACTGGTATATCCTACCCACCACATGATAGCTGAGATCTTAGCCTATCATGACACTTGCAAACTTCCATATCATGACCATTAAGATTTTGAGCAAGTTTAGCATACTGAACCCCAACCCATATGCTCGCCCGGAGTAATATCAACATTTAACCAAAGATTTTCTAAAATGGTTTATATCACCTTCAATCCTACCTATTTTCACACAATCTGTACTTTAAATTATGCTCTTTCATATAAAGGCAGAATAAACAATGACGGTGACTGATAACATGCTTAAACAAGCTTTACCTTAGGTACTTCCCCCCATTTTCTCCGACAATGTTTAACCTTTCGAGCGGATGTACACTACTCTAATTGTAGTGCGGTACCTACAGTCTATAATTAATCTATGCATGAAGACTATATGAGCGCCCTCATTTTTATTTTCAGGAAAAAACCAATGATATTGATGACTGGTGATGACGACAACAACGCTTATTTATTTGAAGCTGTCAGAGACAACGACCCCGAGGATTGGACGTACACCAAACACGTGATCTTCCAAGCCAATGAGGGAACAGTTGGCGCTATTTCATATGCTGACATAGATGGAGACGGGCTCGCAGAAATATTCATTCCCGCGTATTCCGATGGAAGACTTCATGTGATGACCTTTGAACCCTGAAATTATGCAGTCTTTTTTTACGATTTATTATTGTTCTTTTATATTTTGGTTCTCAGAGGAAGGATAAAAAGAAGTTCGGAAGACAGTACTTTTTGCGACTAGTAAAGATGACATATGGGATTAATATATAACCTTAACTTACAGAAAACACTCTGTTATTTAATATAGTATGACTTGTTTGTGTATTTTCATGATTACATAACGCATTGTGGCTAAGATCATGTGATCACGTGTAAACAGTACACCGTAGATCGCTTATCAATATTTAATCTGATTATGTGTATTGTCTATTTCCCTTTCCAAGGGAGTCATGATACTCATTTGACGTCACATCGTCATGATCAGATACGGTTACAGTCTTGAGATAACGGGACTGAGATTGAGAACGGATTAAGTTGTTTGATTTTCGTGCCCAGGCTATATTTTAAAGTTAAAACTACAGTAAATGAGGGCGGTATGGAAGAACTAAGCTTGCATAGACTCCGGATGTGTGAACTAATTAAAAGAATGGGCCAGACAATTTTCATTATACTCTCAAAAAATACATAATAATAAAAATAACACGTCAACAAATTTCAATCTTTATTGCGTCTTCTTGTAGAGATGCCAGGCGTTGGAAACCGCCAACATTTTTGAATAGGTACTTTGGCACTTTGAGTACAACGTTTCTGTATGCTACCGTGTTGAACGAATGTAATTACCGACTTTGCGATCCGCGTTATATTCGTTGCCGACTTTACAATCCGCGGATACCCTCACAACTTTCATCGGTAATGTTCTATGAATGCTCCATGAATGCAGTGGTCACCCTATTTAGCTAACCTCTATACACTTGTTAGTTTTCCTGGTATCGTATAACTAAAAACAATAGGTAATATCCAAGATATTGTTTTACTTTTAATTTACTATAGTAATTACTAAGACGAGAGCTTGACGTTACGTGACGGTAAAGTATATAACAACGAATGAATATTGAAATGAAAGTGATAGAAATGTTTGAAAAAGAAACAGATAATTCGAAGGTGTCACCCCCACCCCTCCCCCAGCCCCAAAGGACCTCTCGCGATGTCGATCAGGGGGTAAACTCCTTTCGTATTAGAAGGTGTCACCAAACCAAACTATACATCATGCAATTTAGTTATGAAGAAGGTCTCAATGAAATATAATGCCCGACAAAGTATATGCACGTTATTGAAACGGAAGGTTGTTTGTTCTATTTTTGGCATGTTAAGTGACAAGTTTGAAGGTGTGTCAGTAACAATGATGTTATCTTCTTAATGTCCAGCGTGTATGGCAAGCCATGTGGGACAAACACTGCATAATATATCAGCGTATTAATCGTAATTTATACGCGTATTAATTGGAATATATACGCATATATATTATAAGCCAATCATATGGCCCAAATATATAAGCGTATTAATTCGAATATATACACGTATTAATTCGAATATATACACGTATTAATTCGAATATATATACACGTATTAAATAGAATACATATGGGGATTAAATCCAATATATGCACGGATTAATAAGAATATACACGAAAACACATTTCCGCTCTTGCTGTGTACATATACCAACGATAAATGTTTTGGCGGGCTCGCGAGATCGCTTCATAAAGCGAAACTTTACACATGTACAACACATATATATTCGAATTAATACGCGTATATATTCGAATTAATACGCGGATATATTATGCGGTGTTTGTCCCACATGGCTTGCCATAAGCGTGTGATTCTCGGTAGGATATCTGTTTTCGTTTTAAGTCACGTTGTGACTGCATGATAGCTTTTAGAAGTAACAGCAACTTAAAACGTGTTTTCTTATATCATCGTTGTCTACAGTCCCAATCAAGTTTTCCCTTGAACTAAAAATAACAGTTACAATGTAAATACGTCCCGACTTGTTTGTTTCTGATAATGAGTGCTATTTTAAGCACGCGTGGTGGTCATTAGAAGACTATAACCTGTGCCTAAAGAGTACCGTACTCGCTGGGAGTATCATGCAAAGAGGCGGCTGTTATTTAGAGGTCACTTTCAATTTACAGAGTCAATTTGTATAAGGAGGGATGTTCTGGACTGCGTGCTTTTCATTTTAAATAAAATTCGGGAGGGTATGAGTTGTATAACTGATTCCATTTTGCCTACAAGAACTTTCGGCGTGCCATAAATTTTTACTGAGCTTGGTTAATCTACAGGAATGGTACACTTACATTTAGATAAAGAACATCAGTCATAATGGCATCAAGTTGGAAAACATTTAGGTTTTCTATCCTTAAAATACAACAGTGTCTAATCTATAATAAACCGAACTCTATACGTTTTCAAAACTGTCGTGGTTTCTTTTGTAGGCGGCTCTTATATGTTATTAACCGATATACAGGCCACACTGAAGCTAACGTTCGGCGATCCACTAAGTCAAGAAATCAAGTTAGACATTTCCATACCACATGGTCTTGCATCAAGTTCAAATACTTTACGTCGACTGAGTGAAGAGTATCTAACCCATGAAACATGTCTACCATAAGCCTTGTGCTATATATAGGTAAAGCAGACAGATATAAGCTGCATAGGCTAGTACTAACATTAGAGTATTGAGGGCCAACACAAGGAACGCCCGTAGCTAGAGCCTAACCTGGAGTCGTTAACTGTGTTAATATTGATTAATATATTTGTGGGACGGCGATAATTTATTGCATTTAATTGATATTTTCGCCTATAAGTGTGACAGGTTTGTAGACTGTATAACCTAGTATAACAACCGAACGAGCAGCTATAGGCATATAAAAGCAGACGACCAGTAGCGGAGCGTCCATATAGTCAGGGGGGGCGAATGCCCCCCTGACGGGCTCAAATGGACGACTGGCGCCCTTTTCAGCTTTTACCACGTTTTACTTATTCGCGATTATTGACTTTTTTATTGCGCTCTCATCTACCTATTGACATTTGTCACATATTGTTGGTGTAATATTCTGACAAAATGCTCTAACGGCTATTTATTCTTCGTTTATCTGCAAATTAGCAAGGCCCGGAAAGGGTCATTTCCGGCGATCTAGGGAGTATCTTTACTCAAAAAATTTCTGTACGCTCCGCGCCAACTCGTGGTGGCGCTCCGCTTTGATAGTGTCGAAGGCGCCCCTACAGATCATTCTCGCCCCCTCTGACCAGTACCCCTAGCTCCGCCACTGCAGACGACACTAAGACCAAGCAAGGGACATATTTTTGGATTCGATCAGTAGTCTTGGTAAAGACGCTTGTCAACTTCGCATCAGGTTGCCCCGAGTTAATTTCACCTATTCTTTGCGTTCTTTCACATAGGAATAAAACGAGTATCTCCGTTTCTTTTTGTCAATTCGTATTGCGGTATAAATTACGAAATAGAGGGCGCTTGTCCAGTATATTATCACGTACTGATCAAATGGTAAATCAAATAGTATTCATTTATATGGCCTACTGTGTTAAATGCGAAGCATGCAATATATTGCCCAGTTGGTCGATCCATTTGACCGTGTTAATAGTCATGAAATTTGCTAGAAAGGCAGATAATGGTCACCATGCTCAAACTGCAATATGCAGTTTATATACTGCCACTATAAAAATGGTTACCCACACTGAGACACTTGGCATGCTAAAATGTGTGGCCAATTCTGATAACCATTGAGTAAGTCCAGACCGTAGCCTATACGCACAGCCGAACCCAGGTATACTTTTGCGCCGTCAAAATGACGAGTTTCTCAGTAATTCCTTGCACATCATTCTCCCGGCCATCTTTGTTTCTACGATAACATCCCATACAATCACTGCTGCACTGTTTAATGAAAGGCCATCAATATTGCCTCAAAACTAGGAAGGCTAAAGCTGCTCAAATATGTGTTTCATTATTATGAGTTCTGTTTCTCAGTCCAAATTGGTCCCAGATGTTTAGCCGGTTGCGTTCAACCATAACAACCGAATATCTTGGTAGTAAAATTATGAACTGCTTTGACAGGTGATTGACTCGATCTCTAGCGTAGGCCTATCTGAGTTGGAAAAAAATAGCAAAATACTGATGAAATTTAGGAAAACATCATTATAAAAAAGAGTTATTTTGGGAATGACATTTTGGAATGAATGATACGGGGAAGCGATACACTTTTACAGTTTCTTTGATAATAATATTCAAGGCTATGTTGATGTTCCATAAGCAGCCTATGAACATTGACGTGAGAATCCAAAAATATATTTCGAGTTTTGACTTGCACGTAATAGGCTTTGTCTGACGTCACGCCAATTTCATAATAAACAATCCATGGATAGCGTCCGGTCTAGAGATATGTAACTCTGTGTAGGCCTATCTCGAAAGTCATTGGCCTAGACTTAATTAAGCCAGGAGCATCTTTCCTTTTGCAATTTGCGTTACACCTGCATTTGGGGTTTTATTTGCGCCATGATCCAGAATCTTCATAGGTTGGAAAAACAAGTAATGATTTGCAAAGTTATATCACAATAGCAGATGCGAATGATGTAACATTACGCTAGTCTTGGCAATGCTACAGCCTGTACAGGAGTGACTTACGCTAGGCTAAACACCAACGGAATGAGTTAGGTCTAGGCTATTTATGTAATGCTAGGCCCAAGCTACCTTACAGTTAACCAAGCTCTGCTAATTGCAGTATTTGGGTTACTGTCGGAATTCTGTATGTAACGTTAAAATTACACTTGCAATACAGAAAATGAAAATTGCAACCTGACCAGCTATGCCTTGGTAAGGCTTTGGGTTGCATATCTGTTGTAGGCCTAGGCTAGCCCTAGTACTAGAGTTTGGCTGTCCTGGTGATGTGGTACTGGTACAGTGGTAGCCAAGGCCTATCTAAGAAAAGAGAAACACGAGTTACAACCACAAATTGGTACACAGCACTGAATTGAAGTAGTGCTGAGTTATTTGCCCAAACCATATTTGAGACAACATGTTGCACATCAAAGTTCTAATATGATATAGATAACATTGTGAAATAATGGGGATGATAAGTAGAAATAATGTTCATGCTTTTTAAATAGCATTGGTTGAGGAAGTGTGATTTTGTAAAGGGTCATGGGCATCATCACTGAAATGTGTCCAAAGTATAATTTCTTGACAATCCAGAAGTAACATATAGCTAAACCGACTTAGGATAGACTTTGAAGGGAAAGACAAAATCTTTTTATTGTTTAATTATTCGTTATAGGGGGAAGTAATGTCATAATCATAATTATGCATGTGTTCTACAGTATTTATATTATGTTTGTTCAATAGGTCCGTTCAGTAACCTCCACTTCTTCAAATTCATCATGTACCCAGAGGATAAAGTCAGATTATCGGAACATCTTCCTTCGCTTCCCAGTGATGACAATTTTGGAAGCCTAAGCAAAGATATGGCAACTCCAGACTCTTTGTCAAGCAGCCATACTCCAGCATCTAGTGTTCAGGTTGCAGACCTCAACAGTATCATGCCAGCATCACCATCTTGCCTAACATGTCAGCAACATGTCAGCAAACCTCCTAGAGACCAAGCCCTTAGCTCAGGAAGAAACTCAGCGGCTGAAAACATTATATATTCTTCAGGAAATACCTCTGATGAATCTTCAAGGAATTCCACACATAAATCGCAAGAGACAATCCTGAATGGACAGTGCATTCAATGTCAGGTTGAACCCGATGGATCATCTGTTTCGAAGCCTCAAAGCAAACCATCGGAAAAGACGACAAAATTTTCCGAAAGTCAAATGACTTTGAAATGTCTAGAAAGAGATGAACCTCTTTTGCGAGAGAACCCAGAACGCTATGTTATACTCCCAATCCAGTACAGTGATATTTGGGCATACTATAAAAAAGCACAAGGTAAGAAAGAAAAACATTGATTTGACTTGTTTGATGTACAGTAAAAATCATTTCCATAAATTAATTAAGGACAGTTTATATTTATCAATTCCATGTACAAAACATTCTGGGATATATCATACGTCATCATTACCTTGTCGTTTTTTTCTCTCACTTTTCTACTAATTTTAGTCTGTGTTTCTTCCATAAATTCTCACTCATATGTACATAGATAATCAAGGTTATTTAGCGTTCCATGAATGATGACTCAATTTGTGATAACCCACACCATCCTTCAGGTTGTCTGAAGAACTTTCAATTATCTATAGGACATCATTCAATTTAAATAGAAACAAACAAAGAACTGTTTGGTTAACAAACTATTTCAAACTGGACAACCAAGAAATCGCTGCTGCTAGTTCGGGAGCCCCACCAACTGAAAAACTGGATGACTCAGTTGCTATAGCATAGGATTTTTATGCAAGAGATCACTGTTTCGGATCCAATTCCAGCACGAAACAGTTCTCTCCTCTTTTTAAATTGTTTATTTCCCAGTCAGCTTCTTGTACACATCAATTTGTCCTGTTGGACAAATTAATGCCTCTGCTGATTGGACTAGACACTTAAACAGAAAGTCCAGTTTGTTTGAGCAGTATCCAGCAAACCAGCAAAAAAACAAACAAGGAAAATGGAAATTAAAGAAAATCAAGCTTGTGAAATGAAATGTCTGATATGAAATTTGTGTAATTTATTTGCAAAAAATCCGATCTACAAGATGTACAAGATTTTAACTCTACAGAGTTTATATATGTCAAGTTTTGTCTAGGTAAAGAAGATACCCAGTGCTATACTTAAACATTCTGAGCCAACTCTGTGTGTCATGTTTTGACTCTAAATTCATTTGATTTCTTCAAACACAGCCTCATTTTGGACTTGTGAAGAAGTTGATCTCGGCAAAGATATGAAAGACTGGTGCAGCTTAAAGGTGAGTGAATTTTTTATTTTTTTTGGTTATTTATAGTTCATAATAGTTTCCTTTCCTCCCACTCCCCCTCTCTCCTCCCAAGAAGTACTTTTCATGAGAGTGCATAGAGAAGATTTATTAATTTTTTGTCTCTGTGACAGACGATGCTTTTAATGTGGCTGTAAAATTTAAAAGTCTGAATGTGAGTGACCATATTATACGACAGTATGCACCTCCATATAATTTGGTTGGCAGATTTAAAACTTTTGAGATCACTTTAGACTTGTAAACTAAACTGTCATTTTTTACCAGCCCATAAGTTACTCATACAGTATGCCTCTCAGATTACTGATCTCTTACACTTAATATTCTTGTTTTATTTTAGCCTTCCTCACCAATGTATTAGTCTAAAATCTGAGCTAAATTTGCATGACATTGATCGCATTTCTTAAAATTCCTCATACTACAGCCAGAAGAAGTCCACTTCATATCTCACATTCTAGCTTTCTTTGCGGCCAGCGATGGAATCGTCAATGAAAACCTGGTGGAGAGATTTAGTCAGGAAGTTCAGGTTACGGAAGCTCGATGCTTTTACGGCTTTCAGATAGCTATGGAGGTGAGTGACAAGAAAGAAAAAAAGAAGGATATATTCCAAAGAAAATTCAAGGAAAAAAAGGAATTTTACAATTTGTACTAATGTACAGATATACTAGTGATTTAGACCTGGCACTGGCAAGGCATGGTATTGGAGTTATACAGAGTTCTCTCTAGTTTAGCTGTTGCTCAATGATTGCAAACTTCAGGATATTCTTAAGGTTTTCTTTTCTTTTTTTTGGGGGGGGGGTTCTCTTTTAGGTGTTAAGGTTTTCTATTTTCTTTGATGCGAGTACTCTATTCGATTAAGCCCACAAGGGTTTCTTAGTTTACTTCCTTTCACATATTTTACTTATTTGCAGTTATATTGTCTTGTTCACCTTGTATTACTATGTGTTGTAACAAATAAATCATCATCATCAAGTCATCATCATTCTCAGAAGTTTCGGATGGGTCATGACATTGGTTGCCCTTTGAGACATATCAGCAAATCCTGTGAAAATAACTTGTGCTGATTATTTGTGTGCATTCTTAATGGTTTTTGATAAAATGCTCTCATACAGTAGATCTCTAAAGAAAAGTTTCTTCTTCAGACATTGGGGACTTTGTAATCCTACTGGACACAGCCAAATTAATATACTGTATAAATATTCTCGAGTGTTGCATTGCATTAATATCAAAGCTTAAAGCCCCAATATGCATTTGATTTTGACAGTACTATTGTGTAGCAAATAAATCGCATAATGTATAAATAATGTTTGCCAACATTTTGGCTCATATGCAGGGATGGAGCAAATGAAGAGTTCAAACAAAAACATCCCTGTTTGTGTACCAAAACATTAATGGGACACATTTTTAGCATGCAAACCTTGTTTGATTTTTATTTCTTTTCTCGATTAAATTAATGCCATTCCCTGTAATTTTCCTCTTTTCAGAATGTTCACTCGGAGATGTATAGTCTACTGATTGAGGCCTATATTAAAGATCCTGTTGAAAAACAGATGTTATTTCGAGCCGTAGAAACATGTAAGAACTTAAATGTTTGTTCATTCTTAACTATTGTCAAAGCATTGACTACTTTTACCCTTTTGACTAAGTAAAAAAAACACACACACACATACACTTCACAGTGTTTCACACAGACCTGTTATAACTTGAGAGTAGAAAATAGAACGGAAGTATTTTAAGGAGTCTAGCATGGTAAAATGATACAAAAGATGGCAAAAAATTACTAGAAAATTTGTTGAAAGGACTTGGGTATATTAGATATATTACATTAGATATATTACGATAAAGACTAATGCTATATTGCTTTGTCTATAATACAATGCATGATTATTCATAAGCTCATTTGTAAACAACTCCCAGCATGCACCACTGCACCAGTTATTTTGGAATGTGAGAATATGTCAGATAGTCGTACAGTTCAGATATGGTGCTGCTGGTCTAGAAAGTGTACTGAATTGGGCCATGTGTACTGAATTGGGCCATGTGCACTGAATTGGGCCATGTGTACTGCACCCCTTTCCTTGCAATCTATGGTACCATTCTACTGCATGTATACTTTGCCTGCCCATTTAACAACACGTTCAGATATATCCACAAATTGCTATGCGATTTCTAATCTTTTGATCTAATAAATAATTCATGAATATGGTTATGAATTGCAGCCAGCTTTTCCAAAGCTACTTAAAAACAAAATTTTCCTTTTTTTGTGATGGATGCAAAACCAGGATTAGGAAAAGAGAGCCTTGCATTTGAAATCACCGGTTCCACGATTGAAAAATTTGAAATGTCTTAATATTTTCTCTGTAGTGCCCTGTGTCAAAAAAAAAGCAGACTGGGCATTGAAGTGGATTTCAAGTTCCGAGGCATCATTCGCTGAGAGGCTAGTAGCATTTGCATCAGTGGAGGGCATTTTCTTCTCTGGGTCGTTTGCAGCCATATTTTGGTTGAAAAAACGGTAACATTTTTCTTCTCTATGCTTTTGCATATCGTTATGTCACATTAACTATAAGTCAAGGGTGAATGTCAGCAGCAGCCAGGGGTTTGAAAATGGTTGTCATAAGTTGCAAATCGGTTTGCCACATGGTTCCCTGGAGAAGAAAAAGTACAGTTTCTTAATGTTAAGTATCCCCCAGCCAAATTATTCACTCTCTAAATTGTCAAAGCAAAGGTAAAACAGCGAGAAAAGATAAACAAAGAAAAGGCACTGTATCCAAAGTCGTTACTGCATGATAGTCCTGTACATTAACGGCAGCCTAAATTATAGAGTTCAAAAAATGCTCGAAATTTCCCCCTGGATAGTCTCATGTATTCCTGCTTGTTTTTTTAAAACTATTTTAACTTATGGATATTTTATATTAAGTGTCATGTATGTTTTAGAGTTGGTTTGCAGTCAATTTTTTAAATTTTATATTTTAAATTTTTCTTTTGGAAAATTTTTGGAGATAGTCTCATGTATTCCAGCTTTTTTTTCTAAAACTATTTTAACTTATGGATATCTTATATTAAGTGTCATGTATGTTATAGAGTTGGTTTGCAGTCAAATTGTTTTTATCTTTTTCCATTTTATTTATTTTTTTTTTGAAATTGTTTGTGTGGATAGTCTCATATATTTCAGCTTTTTTTAAAACTATTTTAACTTATGGATATGTTATATTAAGTGTCATGTATGTTATAGAGTTGGTTTGCAGTCACTTGTTTTTATCGTTTTCCATTTAATTTTTTTATATTTTTTTGTAAAACTATTATTACGGATATCTTATATTAGGTGTCATGTATGTTGTAGAATTTGTTTGCATTCAGTTTTTTTTATCTTTTCTCCATTTTATTTCATTTTGTTCTTGTTTGAAGTCTTCTAATTCCATTTCATCTTGTACATACTACAGAGGACTCCTCCCCGGTCTGACCTATTCCAACGAACTGATATCTCGAGACGAAGGACTACACTGTGACTTTGCCTGCCTGCTGTTTAAATACATCAAGCATAAACCATCACAGGATCGGATAGCAGAGATCATCTGCGATGCGGTCGCCATCGAGAAGGAATTTCTCTGCAAAGCCGTACCTGTAGGGCTGATCGGTATGAATGTCGCCCTCATGGCGCAGTACATCGAGTTTGTAGCCGATCGACTCCTGGTAGAACTCGGATGTGAAAAGGTACATTCTTTGTTTGTTCATGTCATGGTTACTCTTCTAAATTGTGATGTTCACCACATTAATCTTCAGTTACAGGCAATTCTAGAAGTTTTGCCTCTGTTGGGAGGGGAGGGAACTGGTTGCCTAGGTTACATGGTATAAACTCTACACATGGAACAGTCTGAAAATTTTGGAAGAAAAATTGAGGACATTGATCTGAAAAACTTACTTATAAAGCAGAAATGGTAGAAAATAGGTTAAAGAGAAATAATATTGATTTTAGAAAAAATTCTTTGGACTAATGAAGTTGACCTGTTTTAATTAAAGAATATTAACCTAATTATTCAATAACACTTGAAAAGTTGTCTTAACAAACGAAATTAAGAAGTAGAAAATAAACGAGTTTTGCCCTGGTGCTGTTTTATTGTCAGCTGAGTTTTCACAGGTAGGTACAGTTAGTACGTAAACAGTACACTGTAGGCGCAGCTTCAGTATATCTTTACGGGCCATGGACAGCCCTCCCGGCCACAAATGACATCGCAAAATCTTTCGCTCTCTCGTTTTGCGACATCATTATCGCAAACACCAATATCCTCTTTTCCGTTTGCTTCCTCTAGGTTTACAAAACGTCTAATCCATTTGATTTCATGGAGTTCATCTCTCTGGAAGGCAAGTCCAATTTCTTTGAGAGAAGGGTCGGCGAATACAAACGTGCGAACGTGATGGTCGAGGACTACCAGCGACACGAATTCAGGACGGATCTTGACTTCTGAGCCGACCGCAATGATGCCTAATGACAGCGGCGCATTCGGTGGACTAAGGTTTTTTCGTTACACTCAGGGAATTTATTCGTCAGGAATACATGACAAAGACAATTTGGTCTTGGACGTACTACACACCAATTATTTATTTCATATGGATCCTAGGCAGCAATTTTCATTTGATAGAACTTGTCCACCTTTTGAAAAAAAAACACATTTAAAGCCTTGTTCTCGCAGAAAGCAGACCCATGTATAAAAAGATGTAGTTAAAATTACAAAGTTTCAGTAACCAGGTCAAAGGTCAATATTCAATGTCTCGTTGGCTGTTGACTCATTTAAAGATCATTTCCTGATCATCTCTCTGGCTAAATTTGCTCCATTTTCTTTTCTTTCATGAGGTTTTTAGGGGGAAACCCCTAAACCTATAAAGCATCCGTTTATTCATTGATATCAAACCATTAATATTTAATCGTCCAATGAGCTTTCAGTTATTGGAAGGTACTGTAGGAATAAAGGAAGGATTTTTAAATTTATTTTAGTTTAGCAGGTAACAACGTCCTTAAATGTGTATTTGATTATTCATTTCTTTAAGTGCATTCATTTTATTTTTGCATACGTACAGCATCTTGTTAATTTTTTTTCCTATCTTAATGACCAAAATGATTAAAAAAAAAAAAAAAAAGGCAAAGTAATTTCAACAAAGTGCATCTTAATTTCTTCCCTTACTTAAGGTTATTCCAAACAGATCTATGCTGTGAATCATAAAATGAAACATGTTTCATGTTAACCTTGCTTCCTGTTTCAATAACAGGGTAGACCTGTAAAGCACAATGGGAAGTCTACGTGCCAAGTAATCTTTTCTTCCCTTTCTAAGGTTACTCTAAAGATCTATGCTGTGAATCATAGAATAAAACATGTTTCATGTTAACCTTGCTTCCTGTTTCAAATAACAGGGTGGACCTGTAAAGCACAATGGGAAATTTACGTGCCAAGTAATCTTTTTAATTTCTGGAAACATTTTTCTCAAGTTTATTTAAAGCTATCTTACTGTCAATGCACCTCAGTATTATGAAGAAAATATGGTATTCGTTGTAGAGTATTTTCACTCCTTTTTCAAGACGGCATTTTTTTCCTGTGGATTTGTCAGTTTCAACTGAACCTACATGGTTTTGCTGTATAATGTAAAGTTTTCAATAGATCAGGCTAAGTAAATAGTTACAACTTCCATTTTGATTAATATTTTGACCTAGACGCTTTTGTGAGAATTATTAATCAAAATGCAAACGTAGATCCTGCATATTTTCAACTTATTTTCTCCATTTTCTGTCATTTTGAAGTAAAAAGAAAAAAGAAGGGTAGCACCCTTCCTAATATTGTAAGATTTCAACATTAAGTTTACTGTAAATTGTATTATACATATAAATCGACCTGGAAGTAATCCAATTCGGTGAAATGTTGCACACACATTTCCAATAATACTTCAGAGGTACAGTACAGCTGAAAGCCTTTTGATATATGTTTATGTCTTTCTTATCATTGCATGCAAATATTTTATCGAAATCGAAAGATTAAATTGTAACATATTTTGCGGAAATAAAAACAAATCAGCCAAGCAAAGAGAAAATATAAAAAAAAAAGTTATGGAAAAAAAAAGACCATTAGGAATTGTGTAAAATGTTAGCATCAAAACAGTACATGTTAAATTGACCAGTTCTATGCAGTTTTGAAAAGTTCCTATATTTAATAAAATTATTCTACCCCTTTTAAGTTTTAAGAACATAATACTGTGCTTGAGTTCTATATTTTTGAAGTGTAATTTATGTTTATAATCTGTCAGAATACAACATTGGCTGTCAATAATCCATTGATTGACAGCAGTCTTTTAGCATTTGACTCTTGGTTTCAATCAATTTCACCAACCATGCCCAGTATGAATTGCAACAGAATGATTGCAACAGGCCAAACCTGAGAATCCCTTCAAATTTGGGTTCATTTCTAAGCTTTTTTTTGTAAAAATTTACCAACACTCTGAAAGTGAGGCTGTAACCATTTATAAATTTTTAATGATTTATACTGGAAATAAAGAATTGAATTGAACCACTGGTAGTCCTGGCTTAATTTGCATTTAAGATTCTGGGTCGAATTTGATGTATTGTTTCAATGATGAGGCTTTCATGAGCAGATTGCATGATTTATGCAAGAAGACAATAGAAATACTTGCTAGCATTGTTTGAAACCCAGGGTACTCAAAGGGTCTATGGTGTGATCCGATAATGTCCTACTGTGATTTAATTGCAGTAGAAAATGCAAACGTTTTACAATTAAAGAGCGTTTATGTTTTATTTATATTTGTTTTATTTGTTATTCATATTTTTGTGGATGTGTGTTACATTGCTTTGTACAGATTCTGTGACATTGTTTTTAGATGCTTTTTAAAGTTTTTTTCAGGCTCTGGTTGGGTTAATGTGACTGGTAGGGAAGGGGGTTGGTTGGTGGGGGGGGGGGTTGTTCCCAAGGGGATCAAACTGGGTATCACACTTTCCTCACATACCCAACATACTAAACTTGCATGTTAACTCTGTATCGGTCCAGCAGAATGCATAGTGAACTGTAGATTGAGAGATCTCAGTTGTGAAAGGGACGTGTATGGCAAGCCACATGTGCAATAATTCGATAAACCAAGTTTATCGCCGTTAAACTCTGCTTTTAGCTCGATAAACTGAGATTATAGCGAAAAACACGGTACTCCATTCGATAAACTGAGTTTATTAATAAAAAGACAGAGTTTAACGGCGATAAACTCGGTTTATCGAATTATTGCACATATGGCTTGCCATAGACGTGTCACTATTTTCAAAAAATGTGAACTTTGTAGATATGACTGAGGTGCTTCATTTTAATCATTAATATAAATATTATTAACTTACTACAGTAAAAAAAAAAGAAGATATCACTATCCATGCTTATCATGTAAAGGAATGATTTCAAGTGAATGCAATAAAATTCTTTGTTAATTTCAAAATATTTTCTTTCTTCATTTGTCTCAAATTTGATAATCAGTTTCAACATGAAGACTGAAACGTGATTATTTATCACTTTTTAAGCGAATATGTATGCATTATATCCTCCATATCTCCCCCACAAGTCCAAATTAGTACAGACCTTATGTAAGGAACTTGATGCCTCACAGCCTGAAAGGTTTCCTACAACGTCATTTAACGGCAAAGCTAGTGTTGTTATACAAACTCTGTCTGAAGATATTGTTTTTGTTTATTCTTAAAACGGTATTGACAGTAAACGAAGAACCAGAAAGGCAAAAACCTCACTAATTCCAGGCTGCATATTATAATCCAAAAACTGACTAAATTGTAATTTGTGCTAAATGACCTTGAACTGTCTAAGGTGGAGTCACATTCTGAGTTTGAAGTTCAGCAAGCTTTTAAGTAGAGCATTTACAAGGTTTTCAGACTTTGACCTCTGGTGACCTGAAATGACCTTTATAGTCTTGTACTGTCCAAGGTGGAGTCACATTCTGAGTTTGAAGTTCAAGCTTTGAAGTAGAGCGTTTAGAAGGTTTTCAGACGATGACCTCTGGTGACCTCCAATGATGCTTGACCACCACAGATGCAGTAGGGTTCTTCCGATCAAGATGCTTCTGCATATAAAGTATGGAGTGACTCCCATGAACTTTTCTTAAGCCAAGGTGTCAAACACACATATGACATCACATAGAATTCTTTTGCCATTGGCTAGGAATCAACACAACCAGAATTGATGTCAGTACACGTCGGGGAGGGCTTGTAGAAAAGGTGTTTCTTCCAGGAATTTGTAATAGGACATCCTGCAAACAAACACAACTTATCATAATGAATTCTGGAACAGCAAGCTGCTTCTCTGTTGCATGTTTTTGTTGCAACCCTGGTCATTTTCCCTGGCTTTCTCAGGGTCAAGTGATGCTCAACAGTTATTGTGGCACACTGGTTAGTCCTCTACCCAGGGTTACAACCCCAGAAACAATGCTTGTTCCTCCCATTCTTCAGTTGAAATATTTAAAATCAAGCATTGTTTATCAACAGTTACAGTAGCAGAGTGGTAAGTGCTGTTTAACTGAGAGTCAGACAAACTCCTTGTCTGGAGTTCAAACCCCATCAGAGACAGCATTTTAATTTTCTGATATTTTCATCCTTCCATTCTGGGGTTTAAATATTAGAAACGAGCATTATTTGTCAACAGTTGCTGTGGCACAGTTGGTAGTGCCATGAAAGTGATTCCAATGTCTCTGGTTCAAGCCCAGGTAGAGGCTTTTAATTTTCTGATTTTTTTCATCCTTCCATTCTGAGGTTTAAATATTAGAAACGAGCATTATTTCTCAACAGTTGCTGTGGCACAGTTGGTAGTGCTCTGCAAGGGAATGCATCAGACAATT
>JAIPMN010003800.1:13944-46914 GCA_020650975.1 Apostichopus californicus | reverse complement strand
TACAAAACCATTTAAGAATTGCATAACAGCAATTAGCGTAGTAAACCTTTAAAGTAACATGCTACATCATAACATTCCCCCCCATAAAGTGGAAAAATACAACCAAAAAAGTACAGTGTCTTTGGGATTTTTTGGGGGCCTGGTCTTGGGAAATTGCAAAATCGGGAGTGGTCACACTCCATGTAGGTCAGTACACGAGTCACTAAAACACAACCCGATCACTTGTTATCGATGAAGTGGTGTGTTGCCGGATTTTGTCAAAGTCTTGGTACTACGGGCGAAGGTCATTAATTTAGTTTCGTCACTCATCGGGAAGCGATTAGAGGGGTAGGCGTAGGGCTGTGGGGCGCGCCTTTTTATGCAGATGGGAACAATCTCAAGAAGTGATGGGTGCGTCCGCCCCCCCCCCCCGGCAATGATACGCTCTTGGATCCACTACATGATATTCACAGGAAATTTGCTCAATTCTCAAATTGCATGCGGAATTTAATTTTTAGATTCATTGTATGAGTTACGGTACTCGGTTTGGGGTAACAATTAGCATTCAAGTCGGGGTGTATAACATTTTATCTCTGGATGGCAGTGTTGCATCGAAAGACATATGTCTAGTGCAGTTCGCATATAGATCCTGGTCTAATACCGAAATGCGTCATGTTCCCCGACTTCTCAGTCGAGTTCAAGACCAGCCACAGTTGGTTTCATAGCACAACTGTACAATTGTTTAAGGCGTCCATACATGTATACACACACGTCAGGATATACTTTATATAGTATATATATATATATTAGTGAGAGAGGAAAATGGAAACGTCAAAAATGGAGTTGTCGGTGTAAGGGGTAGGCTGAGGCGCATGCCCCTTCCGAAATCCTCGATCCGTCACTGGCTACCCTGTGTATATAATAGGGATCAGCGCTGTAATTATGTCACTGTTCCTCTTTCTCTTCCCGGTGTCTTTGCGTTATTCTTCTGCTCCCTCCTTTTTTCCCTTTCTCCTTTTTCTCTCTTTCTTCTTTTTCTTTTCCCTTCTTACCTCCTCTTTTTCCCCCCCTCATTTTTCTTCTCTTTTTTTCCTCTCCTCTTTTTCTTACCCGGGGGGCACGCGCCCCCAACGCCCCCCCTGGATACGCGCCTGATAATGGTGATGTAATTTAATAACCCAAGACCTATTTGTTGTGAGGTATTGGCTATTGGAAACTCATAAAGTGTTTCTCCATCAAATTAATCAGTTGTTTTTCAGACTTGTAAAATGCATTAGCAAAAAAATAAAAACTTTGTATACAAATTGAAAAGTATAACATGTAAATCGCATCCATACAATTTGTTAAAGAAACACCATCATGTTCTGTTACTCTTGTTGTTCAGGTTTTAAGAAGACCAGATAACTTAGTGAGCCATGAATTCAGTAAACACCGAACTACCTCCTACGATCAGGGTATTATTACCGAGTACGAGGCATTGGTTAACGAGTGGATCAGCACCATTGATAATGCCCTTGCAGATGGAGGAGATGAAAGGTACATAGAAAACAGTTATAATCAAATTATCAGCAATCATTCTCCATCGTTAAAGGAAAATGTCGAGAGTTTGTATTTAAATATAAGTGTCTAGGAGCTTGATGTAGATTATTTAACATTTACTTTTGCTGTGATATGCTTTAGTTTGTCTGGCTTAAAACTTTCACACTTTAAAGCCAGTCATTGCTGATAATGGAACAGGTTAAAATCATAAGTGTAAAACATTTTTTACAAATATTGTTCTTGATGTATATTAAATTGACACCTGGTACTAGTGATTAATGACATGGCTAGCACCTATGGTCAGGTGGGGGTTGGAGGGGGGGGGGTGGGAGTGGGAGTGGGAGGAGAGCAATGAATTCTACTTACACAGTCATTCATGATGCTGTATAATCTACATTCCATTACCAAGAAGTATGATTGTTTTGATTAACTTGAGGATGACTCATTTATAACTTTTAATAAGGGGTTAATCAACGGTCTAGCGTGCGTTACTCACAGGATTAATGCACGATCGGGGGATAATGCAAGCGATGCACGAGGGCGGAGCCCGAGTGCATCCAGCGATAGCATTAACACCCGGAGTGCATTAATCATGTGAGTAACGCACGCTAGACCGTTGATTAACCCCGTTCATTCATACACTACCATTTGTGTGGGGGAAAAATCATAAAACAAAACATTTTTGGTTACATATAACCAAAGACTAAAGTGATGCCCCGTAATTTTACCGTGCGTTACTCACAGGATTAACCACGGTCAGCTGACCTGAATGGACCAATAGGATTTAGGAATCTTTACTAAGTATGAATGAACTTCCCTTTAAGGAAGAGCTAAAGCTGTGGCTTTTCTAAGGTAAGAACAAGACTAAATTCAGATTGGGATGGAATACTTTATCTAAATGATCTAAATTTGCAAGGTTCATGGACCCTACCTCTGGACCGCTCTCCGAGTTGGACCGATGGCGTCGTCGTCAGAGAATGTTGTCCAGCATCATGGAACAGCTGAAGGGGAAGGAATGCAAGATGGTGATTGGTGTGCTCATCACTACCAAGTCAAAAGTGCTCAAGAAATGGAAAGCCATAGATGCTAGGTTAGTGTTAATCGTTTGTTATTTTTTTCCCCCGTACTGTCAACTCTTGGCTACACCCAGAATATCTTAATCAGAGGAACATTTAGCTCGGATACATTTGCTACTATCAGCTTCGATTGCTCCAGCAAACACAAAATACAGCAGCCAGAATCATCACAGGCTCAAAGAAGTTCGACCACATCACTCCTATTCTTCAGCAACTGAACTGGTTACATGTTTCCTACAGGATAAACTTCAAGATCATCCTGCTCACATATAAAGCCCTGCATGGATTCGCACCAGAATACATGAGTAGCATGATCAGTCGGAAGACCACCACCCGCTCTCCCCGATCCTCAAATCAGCTACTGCTCCATGTACCTAAGTGGAAGCTCAAGTCATTTGGTCAAAGATCGTTTTCTAATGCCGCTCCTACTCTTTGGAGCTCACTTCCACTGCATATCAAGTCGGCACCCAACGTTAACATTTTCAAAAACAGACTCAAAACTTATCTAAATTTGACTGCCTTCCCTGAGCACTAGCGCCACTGAGCATTGGTTTTCCTCTGGATATTGGCGCTATATAAATTTGCATTAATTATTATTATTATTATTGGACTGTTCTCCACATCATACAGTAACTATTTGTGTGCAGTGATTTTATATTTATAAACTGAATTTATTTAAACTTTTCATGCATATTTTGAATGTAAACCTTGTCCTTTGCATTACTTAAACTAGCCCACCCTCTACTACTTCTTCTGTTCCTTGGCCATCCTCTTTATTGATTTGTTTTGATCAAGAGAAGAGATAGATGTAATGACAAGAAAATGTATAAAAGTAAAGAAAGGACAAATATGGCAAAATAGGAACCAGAAAAAAAATTGGAAATTGTTAGAAATTTAATAAAGTATAAACTACTTTAGGATATTTAATGTGGCTCTAGAGCTGCTCTTGCCAATGATGTCTCTGTTTTGTTTACGAATAAAAAAACAAGTGATGGAATGAGGCAACTCTTAATTGATTTATCTACTTGAAAGTTAAGCTAAGGTACAAATTAACTGCTCCAAACAAGTTTAACTAAGGAACTTGAATTAACTGATCAATGTGTATCTGAAATCACCACATGATCTTACCAATGATGATAATTTTAATGGACTCTCTGTGAGAACATTAAATTACCATGTGTTACCCTCTCCCCCTCCCCCTCCCTCTTTCTACAGCATAACTGATGCAGCCAATGAGACTAAAGATAAGGTTAAGTACCTGGAATCACTGAGAAGGTACTTTGAACAGCTGTACAATGGAGCCACGCCCACCACCATGTTGAACAGCGCCCTCCCTGGTCTCATGAATAATGTCAAGCAGATGGACTCCATTTCACGATTCTATGCTCGCAGTGGATATTTGGGACTACTGTTTGTAAAGGTGTGCACCATTTCTTTTTCCTTTTTTGTTAAATGGACGACGAAAGGCTCAAACTATGATAAACTTGTAGGCTACATATTAGAGATATTACCATCATGTTTCATAGATACATGTGATTGATGACTGTTTGAAATATGCAACATTGTTATTTAGTTGTTGTTAATATACGTCAGGCCAACTTACTTTTACACATTCTATTACACAGGCTCTCTAGTGGATAAGCAGTTTGCTAACAGTTTTATTTTATTTTTGTTGTTAATATAGAATATACCAAATAGTCAAGTAATGCACCAAACTACTGTTCTCACAATAAGGGTTATCCTAAGCTCAACTTTTCACTAATGATTTATTATTTCTACATTCAGATCACCAACCAGATCGTAAATGCCTGTAAGGAATATATTCAGAGAGATACATTCTCTCTGAACCAAGAAGATATTCTCTGGAAGGTCCTCTTTGAAGAGATTCGTACTAAAGTTAACAGCAGCGAAGGTCAACCTGGTAAAACAAGAGCAAGCCGAAGGAAAGATAACAAAGATGTCTCAGAAGATGAATCCCTCTTTGGAAAACTGAAAGCTTGTGTTCAACTTTATGTGAGTTAAGATTATTAACAGTTTTGAGATATATAAAACTTTGCTCTGAAATACATCACCATTCATAACATGCTTGATTGCGTTTTGTTGTAGCCCAATGTTTCGTAAAACACACTACCTGCATATATGTCATTTGCATAAGTAGACATGACATTGTAATAATAGTTTTCTAAAAATCACATATTAGAACTCTAGACTTTCATCGTCTTGGTTTGCTGAAGCTTGGAAGAAAAAGTTGGCAAGTTCTTAAAGACTAAAACATTTGTATAGAAATGGCAGATATCTATATATATATATATATCTATATGGTGAACTTAATATGTTTTTGCATTTCTTTTCAACTTACTGTGTGTGGGAACAAATCAAAACCTCTAGCCTCATCAGCAAAAAAAGTTTACATAACATAGCCCAGAATTTTTTATGAAATGGATGGTATAACAACATGAGGACTGTTATAACTTACTCTCCCTAGCATTATCTCATATCCCAAAAGCTTTAATAAATCTTAAATATTTTCTCATGATGTATGCTATACTCCTAAGAGCCTAGAATGCCCCTCCCCCTTACCCTAAGAAGATTAAAAGCTGACTTTGTTCATGAATTAAAAAAAAGGTGTCTTTTCATGAATTAAAAAAAAAAGGTGTCTTTCTTTGTTCTTGATTTCCTTCTCTGTCCATGTTTTGTTTCACACAGGGTGCATACAAAGATATGGTTCGTAATGTTCGAGACAGCCTTGGTGGTGTTTACACCCTAACGACGTTCCCTTCTATTAGCTCCCTGGGTGCACCAACATCAAGTAGACAAAACAGATCACTCGCTAGGGTTGGGGCTTCACATGGCAAGGCATCAAAAACACCTTCAGTCGCAGGTAAAAAAGAGGTTTTAGAAATATTAAAACATTTGAATTATTATTAAGGTTGAAAATTTGAATGAAACAGCAGCATAGCCTATTGCTGCAATCAAATAGACAAGTTGAACATTTACACTGTTGGTAGGAAGAACATGAAATTTGTTTCATATTTTACTTATCTTTATAAAATGATAAAATCCTTTTTCTCATGAAGTTTTAGTTCTCATCACATAACAAACCTGCAGATGTAAACTCAGTTAACATATTTTGTAAATACCCAAAATTAATGTGGTTACGGCTTCTGTTTGGGAAGACAAGATGTAAAATTGAAATAAATATATTTTTAAATCACTTTGAATCAATCATTAGAATGAGGTAAGACATATCACTGCTCTTCTCATATCTATCAGGTGAATCAGAACATGGCATTTCTTTTGCCGACGAAGAGTCCCTCTTTGGTCATTTGGATACATTCTGCTCTCGTCTGAGACAATTACTGGAAGTCATTCACACATTGGTCCAGTACGGTAAACTGGCCCAGAATGCAGAGGGCCTTCCTCGTCCACGTAAAGATGATTTGGCAGTGGATGAGGGGTCCATCGATGAGCCCCTAGATAATGTTACCCCTGGGCCCATACAGAGTGAAGGGGACCAAGGTAAGACTTTCATTGTTTTTAATTTAAAAAAGTACTCAAGTGTCATCTTTAAGTTTTGAAGCTTTTAGACTTAATCAGTGTTGCAACTTGGGACTGTAGATCACTCAAAGGGAATAAACTGTACTTCTTTGTCTCTAATAAAATTTCCTTTTAATTTACCAGTGAGCTCCCCACTTGACTCCAGACCACCCCTCAGCCCTGTCAAGACGTCATTTTCTCACTTGTCTGGTATTCCTCCGATTGCTGAAGAGGAAGAATTGGGCCCTGACTTGGACCAAAAGGAGGATAAAACAGAGGGCAGCATACTCGCCGATGATCAGAGCGTTAGTGACGTTACTTATCATGCTGATGAAGTGCATGACTTGGTTAGCACGACTACTAGACTTTCTTCCCAGAATGCATTACTTCTGAGTAAGTTGAAAGTTCATTTCAAGTAACAGTGAACTCTTTTAATATCTCTAGTATAGTTATTAGGAGGCACTATATTCTTAGGTTAGCATCACTTGTATCACTTATAAATCTTCAAAATTTACCAAACCACCTGTGTACTACATCAGCACATGTCATCGGTTATGTCGACTCAGCGCCCTGGTCAGTTGAGTGAGGATTGGGATTGAGGAAGGGAATGGAGATGAATACTACTCTTAAATGAAAATGTTTGCGATGTTACCCATTATTGTTCTCAGCAGTAAATTTGGGTGACAAATGTCTATATACACAAACTCTTTGCCGTCTTAACAAATGACCCAATTTCACAGCTACATGTGACCTATAACTTTTCTTGACCCTCGTTTTTGCCTGTTTTGCCTGTTTTCTTTGAATGTTCTTCTTCTTCCTTATCTTCAACAGAGAAGCTCTACGATGACCTGAAGGGTGACAGAGAAGGTCCTAGCTTGACCTCTATCATCACCGATCACATTCATACCATCAGGAAGCTGCTCTCGGAGAATGTGACTACGGCCATCATGTTAGACGTCGAGAGCTCGGACAAAGACAAGTTTGATTTTGTTTATCAGGAGTTTCTGACTACGGTCCAACAGCTGGAGATGTATCTCTGTGCTTATATTCATGCAATCTTCCTCAGAAAGATGAAAACACACGAAGCACTTAATGTCCTTACAAGGTACACCTAGCTCTAGGTTTCGTTAACAAAAAATTTAACTTGAGATATTATCATTTGATGATAATTTTTTTTAAAAGAATTTAGGGGGGTGGGGGGAAAGCTAGTTAGAAATTTGAGGGGGGTGGGGAGGTGGGACGGTCTTTGAATGTGCAATTCATTACAGAGGTTTGAAGCAAATGCCTTAGCATTCCTAAACCTGGCTTATGTAAGTTACTAACAGGCTGATTTTAAAGGGCTGCCCATTGGTCTACTCTGTGACAACAACTCCTTTTTAAGTTCTTTGAGGGACAAGAAATGTATTTGCAGTAAATGATGATGGATAATCTTAAGAGATGGTGCACATTGTCCATTGTACAGCCAGCGACCTTCTTAAAAGTCAGCCTCGTATTAGGGTTAGAACTTAATTTTGACGTCCATCTGCTTTGAGCAAAAAAAAAATGTCTCAATGGACAAGCAAACTAACCTTTGAGGTTGCCCATGACATCAATCACCTTATCAACATTAAAACCATTTATTGTCAAATTGTTTATTTAACTTTAATATTTCTACATGCCAGCTGTAAATGTTCAAACTGACCTCAGCAAAAAAAATAGCAAGATTTCTGAAAATGTTAATCCTTTCATTGAATTCCCCAAGTTTTTGTTACTCGCTTATCACCTTTTCTATCTACTGATATTTGTTTTCGTTGTCTTTGTGTGTGTTCTTTGTTCAGGTTCGACCCTGTGATGCATCGTCAGGGAATGAAGAGAGTGGTCTCAGACAAATATGTAGATATTTTCATAATATACGAGAGCGATCTAGAAGCAGTCAAAGATATGTATGAGCTGCATAAGGTAAGCACAGTCAAAGACATTTTTTTAACTTCTTTAATAATCATTGATATTATTTATTCACACTAAATTGACAAAAATGTCCATCTTTATTTACCTGACACTGGACTTAATAAAAGAAAAATTCTAAAGAAAGGATGTTTTATAAAATTGGTGCAAATAATTTTTTTTCCCCCAGAGTGACCCTCCGTTGGTCAGGAATGCTCCTCAGGTCGCAGGGTCAGTGCACTGGTCCCGTCAGCTCCTCCAACAGATCGAAGAACCGATGAAAGTCTTCCGAGACAATCGAGCCGTCAGTCATCTTCGAGATTACTTGGGCATCGTCAAATTCTATAATCGCATCGCGACTGCCTTGGTGACTTTTGAGAGCTTGTGGTTGAACCAGTGGAAATCACAAATTGACTTGGCTAAAGTTGGACTGAGATCACCGATATTAGCAGTGAACCCAGAGACCAGTGAGGTCCTGGTGAATGTAGATGAAAGGTATTAAAGGAAATTTTGTCTTAATATAAAATTGTAGGTTCCTAGGTGAGATATGGTTGTGTACTGCTATAGTGTAATATAATTGATATTCTATTGAAATTCATACTGCAACATCATGGAGAGGACAGTACACTGCTTTTGGCAATACTGCCAGATCTGACTTCACTTATAGAAAGAGGCCTAGGTGGGCCTAGGACGTTTTGAGAAGGACAGGGTGGGGACTCAGAAAGGGGGTAGGATTTTTAGTTATGGCATCCGGAGATGCTTTAGCTTGGTTCTTGACAGAGGCCCAGGTGGGCCTAGGAGGTTTTGAAAAGGAATGGGTGGGGATGCTGGAGGGGGGTAGGATTTATAGTTATGGCATCCAGAGATGCAATTTAGTTCGGTTATAGACTGAGGCCTAGGTAGGCCTAGGAGGCTTTGAGAAGGATGGGTGGGGACTCAGGAAGGGGGTAGGGTTTATAGTTATGGCATCCAGAGATGCAAGTTAGTTCAGTAAAAGGCAGAGGCCTGGGTAGGCTGAGAAGTTTTGAGAAGGACGGGGTGGGGCTGTGGAGGGGGTTGGATTTACAGTAATTGCATCCAGAGATGCAATTTATGTGGTTTGTAAAAATAGAATTAACAATTAGTCTTAATATTCAGAAAAGCTAATCTTCCCATCAAATTTGATATTTTACAGAATTCTTCAGCTTATGCAAGAATGTCGGTGGATGCACAGACTGCAGATTGAGGTCCCAGAAGCGGCAATAGTAATATCCAAACAGGTAACTTTTGTTATATGGCTTAACTAGTACTTTAAAAAAAATCAGTAAACTTGTTGAGTCTTCAAATTAATTGTAAATCTATTAACAATAAACCTCCTCGCACCCCACCTCAAAGATGTACATAAAGTATCATATTTTTTTTATTAATTTCTTGCAGGAGCAGAGATTTAAGAAGTATAACAACCACCTTCAGCTCTGCCTTCAGGAGTTGGGCGAAATTCGAGATGACATCAGAACGCCTGTCCAAAGTCTCTTTGCGTCTCACATCGGTCAAGTTCACCAGGCTCTCCAGCCTGGCTTGACTTCAATTGCCTGGAACTCTATGAATATTGATGCATTTTTACACCAAGCTCATGCAGGTGAACTGAATTGTTATTTTAATTTGTAAATTATTGATATAATAGCCTTTGTTGATTTTGTTACTAACTTTGACAACTGTATAAAATAAGGAAATACCCTATTCCATTGTATCGTAAAAATTTATGTCTCTCAATCTATAGATCGCAAACTTTATTTGGGAAAATTGATGAGGTCTATGGTATTGATTTAAAGGCATTGAAGACTGGCCCCAAACCGCATGCCGCACTCTCAAAAAGTTAACTTTCCGTTGCTTGCAAGTGATGTTTTCTTCTTGTCGCTACAAAATGCAGACAGTAATGAAACGTGATACCTTGTTATTTTTTATCTAGACATGAGATGTCCATCGCTGCTATATACACTGTGTTGTGGGTATTGACCGTAGCTGTATGTATTGACTGTACACTAGTGTCTAATTACCGTCGATAGCAAGCTGTGTGTGTATTTTCTGGGATCGATGGTGGTGTCTAACACTTCTGTTACACCTCATTCGAAACTAGGTCAGATTACCGGCATGAGACGTTTCTTTGTGCGCGAGTCTTCACACCCTTTAAACTTTGTTATTTCATTGTGAGTGATAGCAAATTTTTACTTCATTCGTATTAATTTTGTCACTATTTTCGATGCTTTTCTTTTTCAAATGTTTTATATAAATCTGAACTTATTGAGTAGAATTAAATAACTGCCATTCTGCATTTCCGTAGCTAATGCAAAACTGAGAGAAACCGTTTCATTGGTCAATCATGTCATCGATACCAAGATAGAGTCGAAATTGAAAGTACTGAGGGAGCTCTTTCTGTTTGACATGAATGCAGCATTTGAGAGATCTTGGGTAAGTTGACACAAATACTTCATTTTTAACGCCGGTGCCAGTTAACGCCGGTGCCTTTCAGTCATAAGGTCCCCGGTTCGAGACACTCCCAGATTAATGTATGTTGTCCAGTTACAGAGTTGTTGGCAATTGACAATTCATAATCATGGACATTAAATATGAATGTAAGAGACAGACTTCGGTCAGCTTGCGGCTTTGATAAGCCAATGAGGCTTCTTCACGAGTTCCTGCTTGCAGGAGGATCTAATATACATACATACGTACATTTTTATTCCTGCATCCTCAGTCATGCATCATTTAATTGAATTTCTCTGATTTCTGAGGTATGTTTTTTTGCCACTCTTTTAATTTTGGGTTTCATCCAAAGCTAGTTTCTCTTTCGCTCTATACATAACAGCACCGTCCCTCCCCTAACATAAATCCATCTGTAGGGACAGTCATGTTGTTAAATACCATTTCATGTCATTTTCTAGAGTGCAATGTTTGCGATGGTACAGTTTACGAGACAAATTTCGTAGCAAGCAGAGAGCAGCCCAAAAAAATGTCTGCAATGACTGTTGCTTTTTCATCTTGTTTATGTTACAAAGAAATTTCAGTTTCATTCTAAAATTATTTTCTTTTTTTGTTGTGATTCTCGGTAGCCTCCTAGTGATTTCTCCGTGAATCTGGTGGAAGGAGTTGATGTTAGATCGGAGCAGCTTAAAAGACTGGTGGAAGAGATTCAAGAAGCTGTCCACGAAGTCGTTAACATTCTTTTGGGATCGGTAAGATTCTCTCAGGTTCTCCTTAAACTACATTACTCTCAAAGAAAAAAAACTGTCCATCGCAAATTCATCAGAATGGAATTCATTCTCATATGATAATGCTGGTTATCATCAAGGTTTAGTGAGTATGTTCAGCATACTGCACCAATACCTTTCTTACTCACAGCTTTGACTAACCAAGAGAAATTAAATTTTCTCATTGGTTTTCATTATTCTTGAAAGAGCTACCAATCACAAATTTATCAAAATGGAATCATTTCCATGTGATTAGGAAGTTTTGTTAGGCATCTTGAAGATACTATTGCAACAACATTCACAGTCATAGCTTGGCCAAATCAATAGAAAACTCATATTCTGTATATTTTTCATTATTTCCAAAATCTCAATCACAAAGTTGATCAAGATGGAATCTATTCTCAGATGATCATGTTGGTTATGAGCAAATGTTAGTAGTAGATATGTTGAATGTATTGCCAAAAATATCTCTCAAATTCAAGAAGGCGTTTGGTCAAAGTAGGAAGCTGAGGAGACTGCAGCATCAGGGCGGTCAGTTTGCAAAGAACATCATCTTTTAAAGGCATTAAAGACTCGCCCCAAACCATGTGCCGCCCTCCGAAAAAAGTTAACTTTCCGTTGCTTGCAAGTGAAGTTTTCTTCTTGTCGCTACAAAATGCAGACAGTAATGAAACGTGATACCTTGTTATCTTTTATCTGGACCTGAGATCAGGGAGTTCCGTAACAACTCCTTGCTGAGATGTCCATCGCTGCTATGTACACTGTGTTGTGGGTATTGATCGTTGCTGCATGTATTGACTGTACACTAGTGTCTAATTACCGATGGTAGCAAGCTGTGTGTGTTTTTTTTCTGGGATCGATGGTGGTGCCTAACACTTCTGTTACACCTCATTTGAAACTAGGTCAGATTACCGGCATCAGATGTTTCTTTGTGCGCGAGTCTTCACACCCTTTAAGCTCCACCTATTTTACACAATAGCCATGCTGATCTGCAGAGAAACTCATTATTGTCTGATAAGCTGCAGCCTTGCTGCAAATGAGTTTGCAGCTGTTGCAGCTTTTCTTCCTTGACTCTATCCTGGCTAAACCTATTGAATTCTTGTCACGCAATTTAAGGCGAGTGATTAATTAGGCCCCGTCCATGTTGTATCTTTTATTTCTAGAAGAAGCCTGTTTCTAATGTGAGTCACACCCTGTCTGCATCCTCTAGACGGTCTACCCCAAAAGTGGCGTTGTTCACCCCCAGGAGTGGTGAGACGGTCAGCAGTGAACCCAGGAGCGGTGAAAATGTGTTCATATCTGAACTTCTGAGTAAGTGACTAACATCTGCCGATTGTTGTTTAATAATGTGAAATTAAGGTTGTAAAGTACTCAGATCAAATATGCTTGAAAGTAAAGTAAGGTTTACTCATCTTCAAACTTAAACAAACCTTTTACTGCCACTGTGCCCTCCCCTCCCCTATTCTGAGATGACATGGTATTTCCTAAAGCTGGACATTCCTTTATGTCCAGGAATAAATTAGAGTGTCTGAACCCTATATTTCTTGAAAAGATTTAGTAATTTTAACATGCTAAGATATCAGGAAATACTGAAGCTCTTTTATTTGCATCACCTGAGACATTTCATGAAATCCTGTCTGGTTGGTTTCATGAAATATTTAACGCAACATGAGAAGAGATGCACTTGGCCGGATCCTGGTTCTGTCAGCCAATGGTACCATTTGCTTTAGATGTAAGTTACATGTACATCCTCCCCATCTAAACTTCACCAACCCTGTTGACTATCTGAATCACTTTTATATCCGTTCCTTTGTGCAGCTTATTACTCGGAGCTCGTGTACCATGCTGTATTGTCTTCTGTTTGCCGGTCACTCATCACCTTAGCAGAGGCAGCGGGATGCGAGGGAGTTCTTGAAGAAATCACTAGTGACATTCGCAACTCCCAGATGGCATCTGGCGCCATCTCGGAGGAGGATGAACAGGAAGAAGAAGAGTTTGATGAGGAAGAATTTGAAGAAAATGAAAGGTCGGTTTCAAGATCGCGGACCAAAAGCCGAGCTAGCACTGCGGCATCCAGTCGTTACAGTCATGAGAGCAGCGTCCGGAGTGAGTCATCTGCCAGTCGTCACGAATCTTCACGCATGTCGTTCTTGTCCGAAATGTCTTGGACCTCTGAGAGGGTTCATGCGTCTACCCACCTGAGGTAATTAATGACTTATTAATTCTATTAATTAAATAATTAATTAATTCCATAGGTAAGAATTATCAAGAGGCACAACTTCACCTCATGCCTCTGCCGACTCAGGTACTTATTACTAATACAAAAAAAGAAAACCAAGAGGGAACGATTTGATCTGTGTTTACTGTTGTTGCTAGGTCCTATTAAGCTGTTTAGATCATTAGAGATATTATAGAATTGTAGATTCAGTGCAAAATGGATGACAAAATTAGTATTTTGTACTATCATTCTTGATTTTAAAAGTCATCCATGTTGGCCACGAATCATGGCATATTTAAATATGCTACAAGCCTTCCATAATACTTTCTTGGTGGTTTCTGTCCTTTTCAAATTATTTCGTAGACATTGAGGAGTTTTGAACTAGACAATTGAATGACTCTGTGAGGTCAAATGCTTTGCAAATTGCAGGAAAATGTTTGTTGAATATTGCATGAGTTTACCGTTGACTTTCTTGCATTTCTTTATCAATACTGGTGACCATTAGACTTATTTTGGCATTGTAATTGAATAGCTCAAACTAAAATTGCATCAGAAACAAAGTTTTTGAGAATGAGTTGGAAAGGCATTTGCTATCAGATAAAATGAAAATAACGAATTTCTTTCAAACGTTTTAATTAGTAGTTTCATCTCAACTTTTACTACCTTCATGTAAGATATGTTGCCTTAAATTAAGCTATGTTATAGTTTGTATATTTCTTCATGTGATGAATATTCATGTATCGTAAACTATTAAAACTAAACTTGATTGGTTATTTTGTTTCATAACAGATTTGAAGTTGCTGTGAAGTTTGCTATTCCTAACATCATAATCGAACCTACATTAGACCATGTGAAGAAATCCTTGACAGTGATCGCAGAGTCCATTCTGAAGACGACGGACAAAGTGACCTGGTGGGGAGGTGAAAGGGTCGGGGAGTCTTTCCTCTTTGACATAGCGCAAGAGGTGGCAGTAAACAGCACTCTGAAACAACTAAAGAGGGTTGTTACAGGTGAGGATGCAATGTTATTGTCAAGTACATTAGTAGGGTTGGAACATGCAATGCACAAAGAGGTAGGGGAGGGATACGAGAAAGAGAGCACTGCCCAGTGGCGGAGCGAGGGGTATTGGTCAGGGGGGGCCAAGAATGGTCTGTAGGGGCGCTTTCGACACTATCTAAGCGAAGCGCCACCACAGGTTGGCGGGGAGCAGACAGAAATATTTGAGTAAAGATACTCCCTAAATTGCCGGAAATGACCCTTTCTGGGCCTTGCTAATTTGCAGATAAACGAAGAATAAATAGCAGTTAGAGCATTTTGTCAGAAAATTACACCAACAAAATGTGACAAATGTCAATAGGTAGATGAGAGTGCAACAAAAAAAGTCGATAATTGCAAATAAGTAAAAAGTGGTAAAAAGCTGATAAGGGCACGAGCAGTCCATTTGAGTCCGTCAGGGGGGACATCCTCCCCCCCTGACTGTATGGACGCTCCCCCACTGGCACTGCCTGTTAGTAAATTAAGTCTGCATATATCTTTGCCTTCTCCTTCTCCCCTATCATCCAGTTCATGTTTCAGCAGAACAGATGTGACCAGGACTTATTCTATAATGATATAGGCCTACCTTAACAAACCATTGTTTTATGTGTTGTTGGTTGTTTGGTAAAGATACTTTCTGTTATCTGCCTATGAGCAACACTATAAAGTCTGTGCCTCTGAAAGTCATGTCTCTGAAAATGATATCTTTAAATCCCTGTGTTTTGGGGCAACACTGTTAAATTGAATGAAACAATAGATGCATATGACCCTTGGGCCACATGAACCCTGGGAAATATTCAATTTATCAAGCCTAATTGAAAACCCCGGATAAAACTTGTTCCCTTTTCTGACAGATTTGCAGCAGACCGTCGACCAGCACCTGTTTCACTTCCGCTTTTACGATTTCCTTTGGCGGGATGACATGTACGGGACTTATTATGACTTCATCAGCAACGATCCCGGTACAATGACCATCAAGAGGGAAGTCGAACGACTGCTCCACATCGAGAACAAGATCAAGGACGTCCCAGATATTTTACCTGTTGGTCCAATCTGTCTGGAGACAAGACCCATCAGGGATGCCCTCTATGGGTTTGCAGTTCAGTGGAAGTCGCAGTATGCTCAAGTGTTACACGAGGAAGCCAAGGTTTATCTCTCTACCTTATTACATAACTATTAGCAGATAATCTTATACTTTTTCCTTAACATCGGTCTTGGAAAGTTTCAAACTTTGTGTCACACTCATGAAGATAATAAATAATGATCACTTATGGGTGAAGAAAATGTAGTATTTTTATTTTAGAAAAAAGGAAAATGTTTAAACTTGGATGCTATATCCTTAGTTTTGAAGTCAAGCTTGTATGTTACAATGGTGACTACCCACATACAAATAATAGAGAGAAATACTAGGGTCTTGGAAGGGGGGGGGAGGGGTGTCCTTTTTACAAGAGAAAATCAACTAAAATAAGATAACAATTGCATTGTGGTCTTTTGGAAAATATCCTTGTTTACAAAAGAAAATAAACACTAAAGGTGGATAAAAAAAAACATTTTATTGATGAAAAGTTTTTGGTGAAATTATTAATTCAAATAACTGAATTGTAAATCCATTGATACTATTTCCCTTCCACACAGAGGAAGCTGGACAATGCATTGTTATACAGAGCCAATGTCCAAAGCAGACTTCAGGCAGATGTAACAACACTTGATCAGCTAAACAGCACACTCACTCTTCTGGAGGAAGTCAGAGACATGGAAAATAAAATTGATGGAATCTACCTACCAATCGAGACCATCTATGACAACCTGAGGTATAAACACTCTTAGCTTTTAGAATATTTCTCCCCCCTTTATTTCAATTTTTTCCGATGATAAATTCTTTCTTTACACCAGAGTTTCCCTAACTTTATCCCCCCTCGAACCCCCTGTGGATGTCAGAGTTGTCCACGAACCCCCAACTTTTCGAGACACGATCTGATTCATTATTATACTATAATACGCATAACAGTGCTTCGTAAATGATCAAGTATCACATGCACGGTACGGTACTACTATGGCAACATATGCGTATGGAACGCGAAAAGAGTTCATTACTAAAATATATGATATATCAGATTTTAGTTCAACAAAAAGTACTATAGTTTTGACTTTCAGAAACGTCACAAGAACCCCCTGGGATGGACTCACGCACCCCCTGGGGGTTCATGCACTCCAATTAGGGAACCCCTGCTCTACACAGTTTTGTATTAGCGGGACAGTCAGCATTTCATTCTAACTTCATGAAAGTTTGAGAGATGTAAACAGCACTGAGCTTCTCAACAAGAAGATATTATAGGTTCAACTGCTAAGAAATCTTGAAGAGAAAACTGAAAATATTCCATTCGTAATTATATGGTCCTCCTATTGGTGCTTGTTGGCGGTCTTCAGTGAGATGTTGTGTTCGTTATGCAACACATAGAAAATCAGTCCTTTTGGTTTACTAATGGAATTGAAGTGCACAGTTCACATTCTATTGGTTGCTGGTTTATTTCTATTAGGCCTGAAAAAGGGTATAAACAAATTCAACTTTCCTCTGGTTGTATTATTAATGTTTTATTAATTAATTATTTCAATTAATACAGTTTCAATGCTGCTTATGCCTTAAAAGCAATGCAGGATAGAGACTGGTATTTACATTTTGATAATTTTCGTACATTGCATAAAATTAAAAAATTACAGTTTCTATGTAAATTTCACATGACTTTTCTGTCCTGATATTCTCTACCTGTGTATTACACATCACATAACCTTCTCTCATATCATTGTATTGTGATTTTGTTTCAGGAGTTACAAGTTGCGTTTGCCTCGAACAGAAGTTCATGAAGTTGAGGCTCTAAGGGACAGCTGGCAGATGGTACTGGATTTAGCTGAGGAGTGTCGTGTTCGCCTCTTGAGAGAAAAGAGGGGAGCGTTTGAACAAGAGTTAGACAAGCAAGTTAAGGTACGCTAAATTGCTCTCTATGAAACCTGATAGTATCCATTATCGGTAGAAAGCTCTGATGTAGTGACATTATTAAATATTGTTGCCTGTATAGCTTTACAGAAGAAAAGAGGGGTCAGGAAGGGAGTATGTTGCAACCCAAAGGAAGAAAAAAATTATTTTATGTTTTATATGGGATATTTTTTTATCACCACACAAAAGAGTCTGGCCTTGTTCCAGATATATCACTGACTATTTTCCTTTGGGGAATGAATCTCCTCGGTTGTATTAGTATGCAGCTATTCTTTTAATTGTTATCTTTTGTAGGAAGAGGTTGTAAGAAACCAAATTAACTAGGACTATTATGATTCATTCACCATATTTTAGCCAAACCAAAAACTGCATTCTTTTAGGACTATCATCTTTTCTTACCTACTTGTGCAATACAATTGCACAAACTACACACCTATTGTTACACAATCCACAGGCTACATAGCATTGCATCCCCCCCCCCATATTTGGTTTTACTAAATTAAGAAAAGTGCTTTCAATGTTTAGATGGTTTTAATGCATCCTTTAGGATTCATTACATTCATTTCTATAGATAATACTTAATCTCTGAATGTCTATAACTTTCAGCTGTTTGTAGTAGAGGTCATCCAGTTCCGTAATAGCTTTGACTCTCAGGGACCGGCTGTCCCAGGAGTTCAACCAGCAGAGGCGGTTGCAAGGCTTCATGAGTTCCAGGAAATCTTCAAGCTCTACGATTCAAAGAGGAAAACTTTGGATTCTGTTTCAAGGCTGTTTGGAATCATTTGCAAACCGTTCCCAGAACTGGACAAAACAGGAGAGGTAAAATTTGAAGTGTTTTTTTTTTGTATCTTGTTTTCTTTATAAGGCGATAGCTACAGGGCTAAAAGAGGACCTATTGACAAAAAATAATTAACTCCTCTAAGTGCACCTCAGTCTTGCTTTTGTCCCAACTATATAAATTATTTGTAACAGACAATTTTTTGGCTGTTGAAGTCATTAGTTTTTTTTTACACACTTTCTGGTAACTTCTTTTTTTTATCTGTTCTGGACATTGTTCTGACATATTTGTTGGTTAAATAGGAATGATTGGAATGAATTCTGATAAAGTGGTCTTGTCCTCATATCAGTCTGTATAAAGCCACAAATGTTAACAGTCAGTGTTTCTTGGTATATATATATAATACAGACCTTGATATGCAGAAGAACATAAGGAGATCTGATGTCAATGACAGTATCCTGTTAAACTCTCCAATCATATTGCCTTTTTCTGTTCTGTTTGCCTTGGTACCTTCTTTTCAACAATGTTGTTTGCTGTGATGGGATATGATAGACAAAAATCTTCAAAAATACGAAATTGCTTACTTTGCACAGGATATTTTCTTAGTGATACTATTCAATTTATACTAATGTAGCAGAAAACATAAAAATAGTTGAAATGAAATTTATAAGTCAGTTTAAAGTTATGTATTCTTCTTTCTTTTCATCGTTTGTTTAGGAATTAGATCTTCTTGGTCTTCTGTACGGACTTTTCCAGAAGTTTATTGCCTTTGATGGTCAGTTTAGAGACAGACTATGGGCTGATGCTGACTTGAGCAAGTCTAACAGTGAGGTAATTATAAAATTAAAATAAATCAGTAAATACCAGAATAGAACGATGATATACCTCTACCCATCTAATAAACATCCCATGTTGTATGATATGTAAAAGTGATAAAGGAAACCTTAGTGAGGTTTTGTGTAGTTTATTCAATATGACATTTCTCCCTCCTCCTTCCCCTCCTCCTTCCTCCTCCTCCTTTTCCCCCTCCTCCTTCCCCTATCCTCCTTCAGCCTCCTTGATCCCCTCCTCCTTCTCCTTGCCCTTCCTACACACTGTCATCTTAGGGATGCATATTTTACTAGTTCCATAATTTTTACTGCATATGATTAAAAGTCATTTTCTCTCTGTAGAAAACTATTCATTTTCACATGAGAATATGTTTTAGATCACTGAAATACAAAACATGAAATGAGAACCAGCCACAGACACATATTGCATTTTCCACTTTTGGAAGAATATGTCCTACCGTTTTCTGCACAAATCTTCTGGATGTTGAATTAATCCCCCATTAATCCTAATCCTCTTCATTTAAGGTGGAGACATACTGGGAGGAGTGCCAGAACCTTCCATCTAAGCTGAAGGACTGGGATGCCTTTAATGAGATGAAGAACTCCATTAAATTCTACCTGGATGTCTTTCCTATCCTTCACAAACTTGCATCTAAGGTAAGAACAAACAAGATATGATGGAAGGAAGTCTGTTTGGATTGTATAGAGCCAGGGCTTCTCAGTTATTTTGCCACAAGGCCCAGAGCAAAGAAAACCTTGGTTGGATGAAAGGGCTCGTCGGAATCAAACTCTCACTAAACCTATAGTTTGAGCAATGTGAAGGTTAAACCAGTTGGGTCAATCTAAATGACCTGCCTACCCTAGTTAGTGCAGGCTGGTGTATCGAATGTCTATTGAGAACCCCAGTTGTAGAGAGATCCACATAGAGGATAAATTTATATTGATTGGTTCCTTCATCAGGAAAATGTGAGCAATGTTGCCAGGGATAGAAAATATAGCTGACGTTTGACCTCAAATATGCATATAAATTAGAGGCGCTTCACAGTGAAATTTACCATGTAAGATGTCACGTTTAGAGGTCTTTAAGAAATAATTTACTAATGATAGTGTCTCCTAAAGAGGTTGTCAATAAAATGACAGAAATTGTTGGTAGACGAGAGAAATGTGGCCCTAACTAATAGCAACACCTGGGGTATTGATACACCTATTAATCACACTTTCCTCTTCTCAAAATTTAAAGTTTTTTTCGGAAGGCCTTTGTTTATATTTATATCTTCATCACAAATACAATGTTTTGTACCCTTCTCTTGATTACCCTCTCTCAATGTTGTAAATAATGATGTCCTCAAGTCAATCCTGATTTCATTTTCTGTGCAGGAAATTCGAAATCGTCACTGGCTTCAAGTTATGTCCGTTACTGGAAGTTCTTTTCAGTTAGAGGCTAATGTCTTCAAGCTTTGTCATATTTTGGATGCTGGGCTCATTGAGTGAGTAAATAAATAACATTCATAAAACTTAAAGCAATTTTATTTCTAGGCTACTTTGGATGATATCAGTGTAGTTTAGAGTTGATTTGACTGATTTGTTTAATAACTTGATTGATTTACTGTCCCTTATTATCATGACACTTCAATTTCCTACCATCAATTCCACTATTATTATTTTTTCAGTAATATTCCACTAATATGGTTAATATGATACTTTTGTTTATCTAATTGTATTGTTTATTGGATGATATCGATGTAGTTTAGAGATGATTTGACTGATTTGTTTAATTATTTGATTGATTTATTATCATCTACTTCCTCAGACACCAAGCAGAGATTGAGGAGATATGTCACTGTGCCAGTAAGGAACTGGAACTTGAAGTGAAACTGAGGATTACAGAGGAAGAATGGACTGAACAGGTAAAGAAATCAAGAAATATCAATCTATCAACAGCAAATTAGGGAAGGGGATGTGGCTAGGATGACAGACATAGTATCTATGAGGAACTTCCCTCCGCTCTCCTTCTCCCCCTCCTTTCCTCTCCTACCCTCACCTTGTTTCCCCTCCTTACCCCCTCCCCTCCTTTTCTCTCCTATCCCCTCCTCATCCCACCTCCCTCTCCTCTCCCCTCCTCCCCCTCCTACCTCTCCTTCTCGCCCCATCCTTCTCTCCCCTCCTACCCCTTTCTTCCATCCCCCTTTGTCTTACCCTTCCTCTCCCCATTCCTCCCCAAGAATAGGGAAATCCTCTGTCAGCACTTGATTGAAGTTATAAACTAAATTTCCTTGAGAAATTAACATCAGGCCATTTAATCAATCTTTCATTACTAGGTATTGATGTTTATCAACTACAAGAACAGAGGACCGATCTTTCTAGAGAAGGACTACTCCGAACACCTCCTTGAACAATTAGAGAATGCTCAGGCCATCCTGGCTAACATGTTGACATCTAAATATGTAGGACCGTTGAGAGAAGAAGCTGCAGGTTGGGCAGAGAAACTCAGAGGTTAGTATTCAAATAAGTCGTTTAACTGGTCGGGCTAGTATTTATGACAAAGCTGTCCCAATTAAATCTTGAGCAAAAGATTTAAAAGATTTAAATCTTATCAGTAAATCAACAACAGAAAACTGACTGGGAAATTATAACAAAAAATATGACAAGGGCAAAGACATTAGAATAGAGCATAAAAACAGTTGGCTATAATCGGGAGGTGAGGTCGTGACCTCAGGATTAACCCCATTCTACAGAGTCTCTTTGCTCATTTCAAATATCTCTTAAATTGTGTCAGATCAAGTTTATGTCGTTCCTATGCTATAGATAGAAACAGTTGGTTCTTATTCCTTAGATTGGGCAATTCAAAATTGTCAGCATTATTGAGAAAAACAAACTTTGTGTCTACTCTGATTTACACCTGCAAAGTATGACCATGTACTTATGGTGCTTCAATATCCCACCATTTCTTCAACCTGTTGAGGTGCAATGGTACAGGTTTTTAGCATTAGTTTTACAACATTATATCTAGCTATGACTCTAGCAATTAAAGGCATTGAAGACTCGCCCCAAACCGCGTGAGGCCATCTGAAAAAGTTAACTTTCCGTTGCTTGCAAGTGACGTTTTGTTCATGTCGCTACAAAATGCAGACAGTACAGTAATGAAACGTGATACCTTGTTATCTTTATCTGGACCTGAGATGTCCATTGCTGCTATGTACACTGTTTTGTGGGTATTGACCGTAGCTGTATGTACTGACTGTACACTAGTGTCTAATTACCAACGGTAGCAAGCTGCGTGTATATTTTCTGGGATCAATGGTGGTGTCTAACACTTTTGCTACACCTCATTTGACACTAGGTCAGATTACCGGCATCAGACGCTTCTTTGTGCGCGAGTCTTCACACCCTTTAAGTCATATCAGTAAATCAACAACAGAAAACTGACTGGGAAATTATAACAAAATATATGACAAGGGCAAAATAATTAGGATTGAGCATTGAAAGAGTTTGCTAGAATTGGGATGTAAGGTAGTGACCTCAGGATTAACCTCATTCTAGCCAAAGAGTCTCTTTTCTTTTTCCAAATATCTCTTAAATTGTGTCAGTTCAATTTATGTCGTTCCTATGCTATAGATCAGGGGTGGGCAACCTTTTTGAATGAATGGGCCAGATATAAGGGGTGAAAAATTGGCTGGGACGCACCTAACCAATGAACTGCTGTTGATTTCAAACCTTTGATTCCGAGGACTTTCAAGCAATAGGTGTGTTTACTTAATCTGTATTCACAAAAACATAATGTCAATACAGTACAGTTGATAATTATTGGGGATAATAGGCCTACCTGACAGCATCATTAGTGCCGATAAATTCTAAGCAGCTAGCTCGTTTTTAGTGATAATGTAAAATAGATTGATTTTTCTTGAGACATCTCACGGGCCGCAAAATAATCACTGGCGGGCCGCATGTGGCCCACAGGCCGTAGGTTGCCCACCCCTGCTATAGATAGAAACAGTTGGTTCTTATTCCTTAGATTGGGCAACTGAAAATTGTCAGCATTATTGAGAACAACCAACTTTGTGTCTTCTCTGCTACACATTTGCAAAGTATGACTATGTGCTAATGGTGCCTCAATATCCCACCATTTCTTCAATCTGATGAGGTGCAATGGTACAGGTTTTAAACATAAGTTTTACAACATTATATCTAGCTATGACTCTAGCAATTAAAGAGTGTGAAGATTGGTCAAACAAACAAGTTGATGCACTGTTAGGTAACTAACAAAGGGTTATAATTTCAGAAAGATCAAAACCTATGAAAATTTCTTCTGTATTTGTGAATCAAGGAAATTGAATTTTTGTTTCTCAGAATGTGTTTTCATTTTGTTCAAGTGATTGAAATTGAAATTGAAAACTATTTATTTCCACTTCACCATAACATAAACAAAGTGAATATATAACATTTGAATATACAATACAAATACATTCCATAGGAATAAAACAATTGATATATACAAATGATGTGAAGTGGGGGATACTTGGCAGAAGCAGAGCTTATCAAGGCCGGGCCACCAACAAAAACACACACACAACCCCCCCCCCCCCCCACCCACCAAAATACACCTAAACATATGAAAAGAAACTAGAAACTTTACACATGCTTATTTAATAAAGACCGTTCTAGTTGTTTCTTAAAATGTAAAAGTGATTTTGAACTATTGACCTGGGTATCTAGGGATATGATAATCACAGGAAAGGATATCATTTTTTCTCTTTTTTTTTCTTTGTAGGTGTGTCAGAAGTTTTAGAGCAGTGGTTGGAGGTACAAGACCTTTGGCAGTATCTAGAAGCCGTGTTCAGCATTCCAAGAACTGCAAAAGAACTTCCCCAGGAGGCCAAGAGATTTAGTAGACTTGATAGAAGTTGGACCAAAATAATGAAGAGAGCTTATGATACCAGAAATGTCCTTCAGGTAAAATATCTGGTTTTCTAATAAATAAAAAAGAGAATTAATATCATACCAACAATGTCCTCAGGCAAACATATGTTGGTTAGAATAGCCTGTAGTAAATAAACCTTTAAACAGGAAAAAGAGAACATAATAATGAAAACCTCTCCATTTTTGGAACCATCTTACTACAGGATATATTAGACAGCTCTCTTTAGAGAAATAAGAATCTAGATTCCTTCTGTTTTTGAGGGAGGGAGATCAAATGGTTGGGTAATTTCACTGACTGTAAAATCAATTTTTATGTTAGAAGAATGTATTATGTCATTTCATGATTTGTCTAAAATGTCTAAGGTTGGGGATGAATGAGTATTTGGTATAATATTTTTCCATTGTTAGACATTTCACAATATGTCAACCTAACAACATTATGACAGATTTTTATTCTTAATCTAAAAGCACAGACTTAAATGCTTAAGTTACTCATGTTTACCCTTTCAATGCATCATTATACTTTATATGTATTTTGAGTTGCAGTTGAGTTGCAGTTGAGTTGAGTTGCGTTGCAGTTGCAGTTGAGTTGAGTTGTTGAGTTGCAGTTGAGTTGCAGTTGAGTTGAGTTGCAGTTTAAGTTGCATGAAATGATATGATGTAAGTTATCTAAACATGTTAAACAATTGCCATTGATTTTTCTTTCATGCGTAGTGTACTTATGGAGGAGAGATACCTAAAGGTGTGGTTTTGAGACATATTTACGATGAGTTAGAAATATGTTTTAAATCCTTGATGGGCTACCTCGATAAGAAACGTCAGGCTTTTCCAAGATTCTACTTCCTCTCTGATCCTGTTTTGTTGGCCGTCTTGAGCCGACCTCTTGATCTGGAATCTGTTCGACCGCATCTGAGGTAATATTTATAATAATATTTATAATATTTTTTTTTTTTAATATTTATATTAAATAATAGGAAAGTTAATGTGATAATAATCATATTTGTGTCAAAGTTGATTTATTTATGTTTAGATTTAATTTTTGTGTCATGGAAAGTAAATCACATTACACTGCAGTCACATTTCACAATGACTTTTTCTTCAGTTTTGCTGCTAGTCTTCTGTTAGAAATGCTGATGATTATGCAAAGTAAACAGCTGAAATCTTGACACCTTCTGTTATGAATATTGAACAATTCTATAGTTTGTTTCATTAGTTCCTATCTCAATTCTGGCTTTCCCTTTTGTGGGTATCGGTAATGTGATTGTATTAGGATGCATATGCCAAGTGTTTCCCACATGAACCACCCAGTTTGGACAATTTTGTATTCTATAATTTCATGTCATGTTCAACAGCACTTGTATTGACAGTACAAGCAGTATGGATATCATGTTTCTATTGGAGAAAGGTTACGAATTGTTGTCACAGCTAACTGACGTGAACCACCCAGTGAGGGATTTTTTTTCCTATACTGTAGTGTGATGTCCGGCTTCAGAGCACTTGTATTGTGAATACGAGCAGTATGAATTTCATGTTTCTATCAGATCAAGGTTAGGAACTGTATGTACTGTCAATACCAGTGCTTTGAGAGCATGATATTGGAATACAGGTTAGAGAGGTATTAGCATTAGGAAATTGTCCCAACCGACTGACGTGAACTTAACATCTTATTAATATTCATATCTTATAAATTTCCTATCACATATAAATATTCATATATAGTATTGTTTCACTCTTCCAGATGTTTATTCAACTACGTGTATGACATTCATGTGGATTCATCAGGGGAGGAGTTCAACGAGTCTCCATCTCCAGCTCAGAGGAAACGGAGCATCGGCAGTCTCTCCCCTCAGAAGAGTCCTACGAAGGAGATCCGTCTCTCACCTGCTCAAGATGACATCAAGAGACACTCGATAGCTACCAGCGGAGGACTTTCTCAGGAGGAAGAGGAAACATCCGGCAAAATCCTACAGGCTGTCTCCATCTCCTCCAAGGAAGGAGAGATGCTACAACTTCAGGATGTGGTGAGAATATTCGTTGCCATCCTCTTTACCATCCTCTTTTCATCTATGAGTAACTCGATTATTGCAAGGTTCAAACATCAAGTTTAAGATGAAGACAATTTAACTACTTCTGGATCATAGATCCCTTTAAAAGTTGGATTGATGTTTTTTGAGGGGAATTTCATATTCAGATATCACTTGAGGTGTGAACTAACATAAGTCACGAAGAAGATCCTGCTAGGATCGAAACGTCAGGCCAACTTACTTTTACACATTCTATTACACAGGCTCTCTAGTGGATAAGCAGTTTGCTAACAGTTTTATTTTATTTTGATAAGTCACACTTATCAGATTAATAGATATTTACTGTACAACCCAAAGTAACAATGTGTAGGTATGAAATTACCTGAATGATTGTAGCTCCAACTTGAAGCCAGCTGGCAATCTGGTGGTTCTTGGTTTGGCACATGTTGTTTTTCAATGCAATTTGGATAAAAAATTACTTTTGCATGAAAACAAAATAAAAACTCACTTTATTTCCCAAACAGGACTGCGGCTAACCACCTTTCAGATGTTAGGTCACATGACTACATTTCCATCATTGATTGTCAATATGTTACCAGTGAACCCCAGAATTATGATATAGCAAAGTTTTACGATAATTCTCGTTCATTAGGTCGACTTAAAGGATGGCGTAGAAGTCTGGTTAATGGGACTGAAGGAATCTATCGCTAAGACTGTTCACATGACCATCTGTAAGATGATCGAAGATATGGAGAGAAATATTCCCATCGAAGAGCTTGCCTACTCTGTAAGTTTAGTCATTTTATTTTAAGTTTTGAGTTTTTTTACTTGTTTTATTTTTAATTGTTCTGCTCAAAGTAAGGATCAAGTTGGAAACTTAAGGCAGTTTTTATTAATAGACAAGCTAGAAATTGCCTTGTATTTTAGTTGATAATTCATTCCTAATAGCTGTTTTCTGGGGCAAAAATTGCTTCGAGTTTAGACAATTCTTGGGTCCAGGAACTTCAGTAAAGTGGCTAGACAGTTTCTATCGTCAGTAACAGGTAATTTTTTACAACAAGTGGTAGGGACACAAATGGCAAATTCCCACTGCAACATATTTGTGCTGTTGGCTAATTGGAGCCGTGGTATAAAAAGGCTTCTGCATAAGTTTGTCTCTGAAGGAGATCATGCTATGATCGAAATCTCAGGCCGTCAAAATTTTATATGTGCTCTTTTGATTTTGAAAGTGTACCATGAAGGTTGCTATGTTAGTTTCTTATTGTGTCTTTTGTGTGTTTCTATTTGTACTGTCCTTTTGTTGTCCTTTGTTTCCAATATCTGTCTCCCTATTTTGCATAACAATGGTCCTTTTGTTTCCTTAGTACCCGACCCAAGTTGCTCTAATGGGTCTTATGATGTATTGGACAAAAGAATGTGAGCTTGGTATACTGGAGTTGAGGAACGAGAGGCGTGCCTTACCCAACGCCTCTAAGAAATTTATCAGCACAGTCAGTAAAATGACTTCTGTACTTACCAAAGGAAACTGGAAGAATCTTGAAGAATCTGTGACTCCTCTTCAACGACTAAGACTTGAGAATATGGTTGCAGTAAGTATCGTACCGTGTTGTGATTGGTTTAAAACAGCCTTACTGAGGATTCTAAGGGAAAACATACTTTTATTTTTTAATTTTATTTACTTAAACTTTATTTTAAGAGGGTAGCTCGTTTAGCAATAGCTAATCTTCCGCGAGGAAGACATAATAATCTGAAATGTATGAAAATTTAAGAAGTCATAAATACAAAATATAAAAAAAAAAAAGATGTAACAAACAACTCTTTTGATCTGCTCGTAATACTTTCATAATCTCGTAATTGAAAATATTTCAACGTTTTTTTTTTTTAATATTTGTCTTTCTTGCAGCAATGCCATTTCTTGAGGGATACTTTGGACCATCTTGCTGTGAGGAAGTTGAGAGAGTTGGGAGATTTTGAATGGAGGCGCTGCATCAGATTCTATTACCAGAGAATTGGTACGAATAGAACTATGTATTTCTTAATTATAAGTATCAAGTTAAAAATGTGTATTAGGCCAAACATCTGTCTTCTGCTTCAAATGCAAAATTCTTGTTATAAACGAAATATTAATGTTACTGTTCTTTAATTATTCATAAGTGATAACTCACAGTTTTCTGTTAGGCTGAATCTGTATGCAAAGTGTGATAAGTGATTGATAAAGACATCAATAAACAAATATTTCTTTTTTTGTGGAGAATTGATGTTCGTTGTGCAATCCCAAACAACCTTTAGAGTGCTAAGCAATTTCAAATGATCCTCAATTTAAGATATACGTATGGTAAGATGTTTAATGGCGATGAATATAGTCTTAGAGACCTGTCTGTTTCACATTACTATTGATTTATTGATAATTAATTTATTGATTTATTTTATTAGATGGAAGAATTGAACCAGAAATTTACATTTTTGAGGATAAACAGAGCTATGGGAATGAATTTTTTGGTGGACAATCTTCACTAGTAATGACACCTCTTACAGAGAGATGCTTTCTCACCCTTTCATTGGTGAGTTCTGCTAATCCTTACAGAGAACTTTTTCCCCACCGTATGCATAAACAGTTTTCGAACCACAATTCACAGTTTGCATAAAGAGGTTCTTCAATATTTGTATAGTAAACTCCCATACCCCTTAGGGGAGAGGTGCTTGTTTCAAAACCAAACCCTTCTAAGTTAATACTTCTTATAGACATCCCTTGCATAAGTTTACTGTCTTTATAGGTCCAACCCCCCCCCCCTCCCCCTCCAAGATGCAGCTTCACTATGGTCCTCTGAGTTGTCTGTTTGCAGAGATTTTTGACCATATTACAAATCTAGAAATATCTAAATATTTAAACCTTTCCTTTTCTCATCGAGAGGTTTCATGTTCTGATGTTAAGTGACCTAGAAATGTTCATTTTCCATGAAGAATATCTGAATATTTAAACCTTTCCTTTTCTCATAAAGAGGTTTTATCATCTGATGCTCAATGACCTAGAAATCCTCATTTTCTATGAAGACTAAGTAGATTATATGATTGGTATAGATCCTTGCAACATCAAATCTCATTTTATTTTTCTCTGTTGAAGTGTTTGAGACAGCTTCGAGGAGCAGCCATCACTGGGGGTACTGGTGTTGGAAAGACAGAGACAGTCAAGGGGTTAGCTTACACCCTTGGGAGGTACCTTGCTCTCTTTGGTTGCTCTCCTAACAGTGATCCATTGGCGATGGGGAAGGTGGTGCAGGGGCTTGCAATGGTAATTACGTTTTACTCTTTGCTTCAATTAAACGTTATGTAGAATAGTATGTGTCAAATATACAAGATGGCGTAATAACAGTGTTTTGATACTGAGAAGAGAATATGTTGTTATTGCTATGTTCAATTATTTTTGTCAGTGATATTGCTCTGCTATAATTTTCTGTAATTTGTCAATTTTGTGGGTTTTGGATGGTAACGTTTTTCTCGTTAATTTTAATGTTGAAGAATCACAGATTTTTGCAGTATTTCATAACCATGTGGGATATTTAAATTTATCATTTACGTTCTTGTAAAATGTGTTCTGTTATAATCTGAACACCAATCTTTTTGCAACAGGATCAAGCTGTTGTCAAGATACATTTATATTTTTCACATTAATGTAAACATTTTGAAATGGAAGTAAATCATTCATTTACTATGTTTGTGTTGAAAGAGCAACTAAAACATTGGCTAATAATGTCACTTCATGATTTTGTGAGAAGTTATAGGCATTGAAGACTTGCCCTTGATACCTTTAATATCTTTAGCTAGACGTGAGATGTCCATTGCTGTATCGTTTGTACACTGTGCTGTGGGTATTGACCGCAGCTGTATGTACTGACTGACCTAGTGTCTAATTACCGAAGGTAGCAAGCTGTGTGCGTATTTTCTGGGATCGATGGTGGTGTCTAACACTTCTGTTACACCTCATTCAAAACTAGATCAAATTACCGGCATTAGACTTGTCTTTTTGCGAGAGTCTTCACACCCTTTAAATAGTTTCATGTAACAAATATGACTGTGTTTATTCATTCGATGCATCTTTTCCCTATTTTCCAGGATGGTAGTTGGGGTTGTTTTGATGAGTTTCAGCTGTTGAATGCTCAAGCAGTAGCTGTTGTACTTGATCATGTCCAGGCTGTCCTGACTGCTCTCAAGGCCAGGAGCAAGAAATGTTTTTTGGCAGATGGAGAAGAGGTAATTATTGAAATAAACATGATATCATAAATGTGTCATCAGAATATTCATCCACTTGGTCAAATATTATTGCAAAATTGTCTTTAGAATATAGAAATGAAGTATACCTCTTAGTATTATTCTTTAAGGTGTATCAAACCCTGATTCCTGCTGTCATTGATCAAGATTGTCATTGAATACATTATTGCCTTGTTGTATCTAAGCTTGTGATGCAATGAAAATTACCAACTGCCATACCATTTCAAAGGACCTTTACATCCAAGGTATCCTACCGACACCCTCCCTTCCCCCTTCCTCCTTTCCCCCATTCCCTCCCCATAGAATAACTTTCATTGTATAATACAGTGGTTCCTCTCATTTTTTACGATGTAATTGTTTTTAATAAAGTTTTAATAAAATTTTTATCAGATTTAATAAAATCTTATTTTAATAAAAAAAAAAATGTTGTTGGCAGTGTTACCATGTGCTATTGATATCCATGCCAATGTTTTAGTTTCACATTCCAACAACTCACCATTATTATCCTTGTTCTCGTCAGGTTCAACTTAACGGTAACATCGCCTTCTTCGTTACCGTCAACAACGAACAGACTGGCTCGACAAACCAGGGTATTTCAAACGATATCAAACTTCTCTTCCGTACGGTCTGTTTGGCCGCTCCTGACATTGCTCTGATATTAAAGGCCAAGTGTGCTGCATATGGATTTAGATCTCCCAAAGTCCTGGCGGATCGACTCAAGATGGTCGTCCACCAGTGTCGAGATCAACTGTAAGTTTTACCTGCTTTCATGTTTATGTGAACTTTTTCAGTGTTATATGCAGCATATACACAATAGACGTACACAGCCTGTGTGTGTTATGGTAGATATAAAGAAGTCACATTTAAGTAGTTCTGAGCAGATTATATCAGTAGCTCTGCGTCTTGATTGGATGACTGCTGTCAACAGCCTCCATTTCCTTATTGAAGGAGTTGCTTCTTGAAATGTTGCTCCTCCCCTCCTCCCCCCTGAATTTCAGGATGCATTTCTGAGTATGACTGACCTAGGACCTCTCCCTCTCCTACTGTCTGTAACTGGGATTTTAGGGAAGGGTTGGGGCAAGAGGGTGACCTCTGCTGTTTTTGAATTATTGTTATCTTAATTTTTTTTTATAGCTTTTTTCAATATTACTTTAGATTTTTTTATACAATATCCTGTATCATTGGTGAAGATGTAGGCCAATGTAACATAGATGCTTATAACCTACAGAATAAAACAATATCCGAATATTTTCACTCCTTATCTGTTTATGTCAATATTTCACAGAAATCCTGATGAAATCAGTCTTTTTAACATGAAAACCTTGTCAACAGTCCTGTTAAGATCAGTGGCCACTTGGCATGACGTTGAAGGGTATGCATGCTGAGTGATGTGTCTCCTTAATATAAAAAGAAAACTTCTGCTATCTTCTGAATTCTTTGCTTTGCAACTGAAGGTTGCTCCCTATCAAACTTCCTGTTTTTTTGCTTCCTTGTAACAATACACATTCTATAACTTGAAATACACAACTTTGATGGTGGATGAACTAATCTAATTTTCCACTTTATTTCTAACTCTTTGAAGCACCATCTCATCTTGTTGTTCCACAAAGCACTGTCAATTTCTCCATTCCTTTAAAAAGATTTTTTACAATTTTTTCTTATCATGTAATCCTCGAGGGGTGATATTATTTCATAATTACACTTAACAAAATTCTTACTGTCTCCCTTTATGAATATTCAACAGAAGAAAGAACACCCAGTTGGGACATTTTTTTCTATACTGTAGTTTTATGCCCCTCTTCAGAGCACTGGTATTGTCAGTACGAGCAGTATGAATATCATGTGTCTATCAGATCAAGGTTAGAAACTGTTTGTACTGTCTATACCAGTGCTTTGAAGCATGATATTGGTGTACGGTTTAGAGAGGTATTAGCATTAGGAAATTGTCCCAACTGGCTGAGAAAGAAATATGCAACAGAACCAAAGGAGTCCACAGCCTAATGCTAATAAAGTTTAGGAAGAGTTTTACATTTACAAATAAATGAGCAACACAAAACAATAATATTTACAAGCGTCATGTTTGTTCTTATTAGAATAGCCATTATCAGAGAAAATCTTCTTTAATTTGGATAATTCTTCATGGAATAGAGACCAATTGCTACAAACAACAAAAGCACGATTAAGAAAGCAATATATTAGTCCTGTCTTCCATGCCCAAGGGCAAATGGCATTGAAGTTTAGAATGACATTTGTATTAGTGAGCTTACGGTAGACTAGAAATATGTGTTGCATCACTTATTAGACAGATATTGGTGTCCAAATTAAAGAAGATTTTCTCTGATAATGGCTATTCTAATAAGATTTTCGATGATTGTGTCAACAAATTCCTTTTTAAGAAGCTTGGTCCAAAAGAGGCTAATCAGGATAAAGAGGATGATGATACTAAATACATCATAAGTATTCCATTCATTGGACACCCATCACTGATTTTCAAAAAGTCTCTAAGTAATCATCTTAAATGCATCAATAAGAAGTGCTTTGTTGTATTCAAAACTTTCAGAGTTGGCAATTATTTTTCCCTGAAGGATATGACTCCTATGGCACTCAGAGCTAATGTCATTTATTCATT
>JAIPMN010003799.1:0-14225 GCA_020650975.1 Apostichopus californicus | reverse complement strand
TATACGCATTGTACAAACAGTTGAACTTCAATATCATTGAAACTATGAAAATAGTTGAAGCTTTAACGGTTCTTTGTCAGGTTTTTTATTAGTTTACCAAATTTAAAGAGGTGGACATAGAAAGACAGTTTGGATAACATTGGTACATTTGTTTCTTTTCATTGGTACCTTCTATAAATAACGAGCACAGTATAGTTAAATGAAAGTTCATGCAATAACATGAGGCAGAACGAAAGTGATACCATTTCACAGTCCTATGATCATAAATATCATATAGTAAGTTTGTTCAATGACCTCGACACTTTACGATTCTGACATTGGATTTATATATTATTTCACAGATGAGATAAAGAAAGCGAATGACATGGTGGGAGGGGGGGTGGGGGGGTTAGACGGTGTAGAAGGTGACGTTAATCATTGTATATTACGCTTACAGTAAATTGCTTCAATGTGCAAAAGAATCAGCCAAGGAAACATTATTGTAGACCAGATGGGTTTTCTACTTTAGTTAACGAACATTTTCAGGGAAATGATCATTTCAGATTTAGACATTGTGTTGTTATCTTTTCGAGCTTCTCTATAATCGATGGCCACTTTAGAAATATTTACAAATATATTGTATTCTTTCTTTTTTCGCTTACAGTGTCAGGAAACCGACGAGGGTGAGTCTTGAGAATAGCACATTCTACTGATTGTTACATGTGAACAGCTCCACTCACACCCACCCTCTCCCCCATTCCCCGTCTTTCCTGAACCCAGTCCCTACATTATTTACTACAATTATGGTTATCGAATATCTTTACTGTATATAAGACAGCCAATAGAGTTGTTGACATTGATGATACAAAATATGAATTTACTGTCACCTTCGATCTTCTTTCCTTTTGGTTTAGAAACCAGAGTAGCAGCTCAAGTCATCAAATGAAAGTGCTTGATAAAGGACCCTTAGATATCAATCAATCAAGTAAGGGGTATTTTGATTTCGAATCATACTTTAAATAAGACTGATTACATAATACCCTGTACAAGATCCATATTGATTTACATAATAATGCTTTGAACTGGTATCTTATTGTCATGCTAAATACATTTTAATATATGACACATTAATAAGACACATTAATAAGACACATTAATAAGACACATTAATAACATTAGCCTGTTGAATATTACAACAAAAACGTTCTGTATTTCATTGGTTTTATTTCATGTTGCTTTACTACATTCACATGCAGAATTTATACTCACTATATTCAAACATTAAAACAAAGATATGTTTACTACATATGGTATGTTGACGGAGGTTATATACCTGTTGCTTCGAAATGTTATACATCAATATTTCTTACCTTGCAATACTTGAATAAAACCAAAAACAATTATAGAAAAATGAATTTACCAAAATATTAACTTCATTTACAGTCAATCAAAAAGGAGGAAGGTAAGCTTTATTTATCAATTTACTCTAGCTTTGGAATTGAGTGTATAATTTAATGCCTAAGTTATTTGATTTCGAAACTGGCAAATAACTTGCATCTTATCAGTAATGACAAGGTGTATAATGTTGCTAATACACTCTTGGTATGAATTACCATGGAATGTCCGAGTTGTTTCGTCGTTTATTTCTGTAGAAGTAAAGAATTACCAGAAATACCTGCTGGCGAGGACAACTCGCAGAACTCGCACCATTCTGAAGGAAGTGAACCTAGTAAGTTTATTCAAAATAAATCTAATTTTAAAGAAATGAATCACTGAAGGCATATACGGAACTAGAATATTACTACACACCCTAATTACAGCCCAGAGTACGTATAACAGAGTACGTATAGAGAGCCGGTTAAACATTACAATCAGAAGATTAGGTTCAAATTATTTATATACTGACAAATTACGTATGAATGTTTTATAGGTTATTTAAATTCATAAATGTCCTCCCAAAGAGAAGCAATAACAATAATCATATGATACAGCTACCTTTGTTAAATCTGACTTACAACAAACTTTTGGTCTAAATTACTATAAGTAACGGTCTGTATTCGTGATGTATATTTCCTTAACGAGTCTTAATTTCTTGGCAGATTACTATTCTACAGCAGATGCGATTGCAGGAAAAGATCCCAGGATGTTGAGTGAGAAAGATATTTCCATCATCATGAATATCAAAATGGGAAAAATCTACAAAAGATGGATGGGATCTGTCAATCTGGCTGAAGAGACCAATAAGTGTGTTGTAGTAACAACACTGACAGGTTAGTGATAACAAATATCTATAATCCAAGGCTGATGTTAGCATCACAGTCATATATTGATACAGTTAATTGAAACTTTCAGGTGTCTTCATCGCTTTGTTGTATTCGACAACTCGGTGGCTTGAATGGTAATATCCTCTCATAATTGATATCAATTAAATATTAAACTTATATTAAGTGACCTTGTGCAACATTTTGATAAATAAATGTTAACAGGCTTTTATTTATAACTGACCCTTTTCTGTAATTTATTCAGAAAAGCTCATTAGAAAGAAAGAAATTCATTGGGAGGCTTACATCAGAAAATGTCTCGAATTACCAGCATCGAACCATCTAGCAAAGATCGAGGCTATATCTATCCAAAGCAGTGAGTTGTTATTGTCCTTTTACATGTTTTAAGAACGTACTAATGGGAACAGATGGAACGTGCATCTAATCGTTTTCATTAAAAGTGCCAAGTTTATTAAGATAAAGTTCTCATGGACTATCTGTAGCCGACAAGATCTTCTGATCAAGTCAATAATCATTATGTATTGTCCGAACAGGACTAAATCAGGGATTACATTAACAGAGATAATAATTCGAATTGATAATTAAGCTAGCCAGTTTTCATTGCGATTAGAATCATATTAAATGAAATTTCAATATTGATGGAAATTTATCTGTTGAAATCAAACTTTGATTTCTTCTATTGTTTTAGGTAAACTGTTTCTTATTAGTGAGCATCTCAATTGTGAAAATCTGCATAGCGTCTTGTCACGTGATACTAAAAATAAAGGAGACTACTATTGTTGTAGTTCATTGTCAGTTCCTGACGTCATCAAACACGTAGCTGGAGTTTTGGAAGGAATGGACATCCTTAAGACATTCGGGGTAAGAAATGTAAAACTTGCCTAAGTTATCAACTAAATGTTGTTGTTTATTTAGTCCTATAGTAGTTTTTTCTTCATCAGATCAACCTCATCACTGTTTGTTGTAAAGTTGCTATTCGTATCTAACGTTTCTCTAAACAAAACAAGTTTTCAGTCAAACACAAAGGTATAAGTGAGACAATTGTGTCTCTTAATTATGTAATAACTGATTAACTTATTGGTTTTCATATTCTGTCAGTTCCTTCACCCTGGCTTAACAACCAAGAAGGTTTTACTAACCAAAGAAGGGCAGGTCAAATTATTTGACTTCTGTTTGGCCGGCGATGCACCAAAAATAGCTGGTCTTAAGAAAGCACAGGTAAATTACTCAATTAATAATTGACCATGTTATGACCCTGTTCTTCGTCTGTCTAATATTTATAGTTATTTTTTATCTTAATATTATTTAACTGTCTTCATAATCATTTATTTTTGAAGGATAATGGAGCCTAAGATGTAAAACTTTATTTTAGGTCACGCGAAAGAAAGAACAAAATCCAGCTGAATCACTAGTTCTCTTGGAGTTTTGGTTTATTTTTGTGGATTTCATTACACAAGTACATCATTATTATTATGGTTGATTTAATAGAAAGCTCTTGAAATTTCAATATCATACATGTACCGCTCTAAATTGTTTTTCGCAAATGCAATTCAAAATTCTCCGTAATCCAAAACACTGCTTAATCTCGATCACAACCTGTCTATGTGGAATAACATCCCATAGCACAATCGAAGTTCTTTTTCAATATAACTTATCATCATTTCGATTTAAGAAATCAAAAATCAGTTGTGAGTGTATTGAAGTATACACTTGTAGATTAGTATAACCAGAATAAATATTAATATATTAACAAAATAAATTAATTGTGTTTGTTATAAATTACTATTTCGTTTACAGATTCCTACGGTTACTTTAAACCAATTTCCACCTGAAATGTTACTGTTGAGTCAGTATACAGAATCCAGTGATGTGTGGTCTACAGCAGTAGTAATATGGGAGATTATGGCAGCTGGTAAAGAAATTTAATAATAACGAAATAATTGTAGCAAAAAATATAGAGTCCGATAACAAAATACGTTGCTTAGTATGATAGAAAACTACATCAATTACACAACCAATATGTAGTTTCATATTTTACAATTTATTAGTAAATTGAATTTGATTGACAACATTTATTTCTACTAACATATATACATCAAAGATTACTCAAGTTTTTTAATTTCAATTAATTCTAAGTAACGTCAATAATTACAGTTATTTTTAGGAAAAAACATGTAAATATTCTATATAAAAAATCAACTTATAATAGTAATCTATAGAGACATTTAGATATATTGTACATAACATACCATTGATTGCAATCCAGTAACAAATTGTAAAATCACAAATTTTCTTATTTTGGATGACGGAAAGTTACATTACTGCTCTTAGCTGTATTTTAGGTTAGTTAGCTAGAAGAAGAAACATGATCACTTTTCAGACTTTTGTTGTCTGAAATTAATTACAGCATCTTTAACAATTGGTAGTATCATGTATAAATAAAGTGAATGCAAGAAGGTAATAGGAGAGTTTGACAACATTCATGACAGACACCCAGCTGTACAAATGTGTTGAAAGACATGATAACCTTGGTGTCCCCTCAATACACAAGTTGGCTATATAATATATATACTAGTTTCAATGTTTCTACACTCGCACATCTCTTAGGAAACCCACCATTTCCTGTGGACAAAGAAGTTAGATTTGGCGAAGAAGCGGTGACACCATCAGTACCCTGGCCGGAGAAGTACTTGCAGATAAAGTAAGAAGTCAATCCCTAAATTACCCTTTCATTCTATAAGTGCCCGAGTAAACACAATCCATACTAGCTGAAGCCGGTTTGTAATTCGTTCTGTATTTCTTCTATTTGAAAAAGAAATATTTAACAATTATTGTAGGTTGTACAACCATAGAACAGTGTATGAGAGTTTTGCAGTTGGATTTAACAAAGTTAACTATCATAGAGTAATTGTGGAGTATTTATGTATACTTAAGTATACTGAGGTTACTATAAATGACGATATTTTAGTATGGTGCGCTGGACTTGTTTGTTTGAAGGTACTTTCATCCAAGTGAGTGTTTCCATTGTAACTTTAATAGAGCTATGTAATTCTCATTGATATGTAAAACGTTGAAAATGTCCTTTATTTCTTTAAGAATAGCTTCACAATTTCTATTGGGAACTCTTACACGACACAATGATTATGAAAGTAAAACTTACTAAATGTGTCTGTTAGTGTAAAAACTCTTGTCTTTCATGTTTACAATTAATCATATAAAATAGAACACTACATCTGCTGATTCACTATTTGAATTGATTTCTTAATGATTTGCAGAGATAAAATCTTATTCGATTGCTGGAACCATAACTGTTCTCTTCGACCTTCCATTCATCATCTGAGGGGAACATTCGTAGCTGTAAGTAATTTATTAATCGTTTTGGAAAAGTTATCAGTCACCATTACGTATCCGAATGTGGCATCATTAGCATTGTTACACATGCACAATGAAGAAACTTCTCTCCTAGATTGTATTAGAGACTTGAGAGTAGATGAAGAGTTTTACCAAGCTGTTGAAGGTAGTTTAATCAGTAGTCCATAAACTCTATCCTAATCCTGCTTCATTCAGCATTCCTTAATGGCATCATATTAGTCATCTCTGCTTTTAATTTGAAATCCAAGGGTAGTGAATGAAATCGAGAAGAGAATATTAAGTGAAGTTTAGTTTATATGGTATTGATAGCAACCAAGCTAAAGCATTCTGACAACTAACCCAATATGGAAACGCGTAATATAATTCATATCATTTTATGATTTAATAGAGAAAACTTCCGCAGATTAACTGAAGTAAAACGGCTTTTTATTCACAATAAAGTTCTCATGTCGACCATCATGATGTACCATGTCACGTGCAAAAAGAACGATGTAACTGAATATGTAGCTTAACGTTAAGAAGTGTATATAAATAATCGATGATGGATAGTTGTAATTATACAGCAGTCTCATGTTACCAGCTTGATGTTAGGCAGTGTGATAATAATAATCTTTCATGGATAGTTGTAATTATATAGCAGTGTCATATTACCAGCTTAACGTTAGGCAGTGTGATAATAATAATTTATAATCGATAGTTGTTATTATACAACTGTCTCATATCACAAGCTTAATATAAGCAGTGTGTGTAATAATAATCGATAATGAATAGTTGTAATTATGCAGCTGTCTGGTATAACCATCTTAAAGTGATTCAAAAAAATGTTCATATCTAACTTATTTATGATTTCACTTGATTTGATTTTACCTTTAATGTAAAGAAGGTCTGTAAGGTCATTTCAGGCAACGTTATATATTTTATTTAGCATTTATATTTTGATGGTATCTTGCAAAAGTCCCCGCATTATCCTTTAACAGATATTTGAGAAATTAATCGCGGACAGTTCTTACGAGATACCGATACCTACGACGTATTTACCTATGAGAGCCCCTGATACCGCTCAACCTACCTATGCAGAACAAATCTACCATGCTGGAGTGTAAACTGTGTGTGACTAGGTTCTAGCACTGGTGATTGGTAATCGCTACGAAACCTCAAGATTCCCTGAAGCTACGGGAGCTACCTACACATATATACCATATTATAGAGTAGAACAGTGTGTCACATATATTCCTATCGGCAGTCATTATTGACCAGTACCTGTAGTGTAGAACTGGGTGTCACATATGTTCTTATCGTCTGTCATTATTGACCAGTACCTGTAGTATAGAACTGGGTGTCACATATGTTCTTATCGGCTGTCATTATTGATCAGTACTTCCGCGATATCACATGATACTATAACAGGGTTTACATCCGCAATTAAATATTTATCATGCAAGATAGTAGACCCGGGTGTCTCATTGGTATCAATTGGTTTACTCTCTGTAATATATTATTATTATGCTGTCTATGTTTAGCATAACTTTTAAACACTTTGTAAAGACAACAAATGCAACTTTGATCTTTCATGGGCTTTTTCAACATATCATTGGACTTCACCAATGACATGCCATTTCTAGTTAACTGTTCTTCACCTAATCAATTCTCGCATATTTTGTCACTGTTATGTTTCGTAATAAGGTTATCAACGCATTGGAATGTTTCCTTTTTTAGAAGCCAACTTGTTGTTCTCTGTGGTTACAATAAGTATGTATGATGTGATCGCCTTTATTCTGTAATGTTTTTATTGACGTCTTGACAAGGCTAGTAGACATAAAATTCAAATATTCTTTCTTCATTCTCTTGAAATTAACAACCTCAAAAGTTTATGATATATTAAATAGATATAGATAACATTGACAGAGTCAGTCAGTTGAAAGCTAAAGAACGAAACAACTCTACTGTGGTTAACGTTTTACTAATTTCCTAAATATATAAGTTTCACATTAACTCATAAGTTTCTTATTCGGTAAATTTTATCTTCATATTTTCTTGCCAATGCTAGTATAGTAAATTTATCCATTCGATAGATGCAGAAAAGTCAGACTCAGTCTGTAATTATGATAACCAGTAACATACTTCTTTGTTATACATTTATATACGCTCTCTGCCGTGTACATTGCATATCGTTTCGGTGGCTTCTGTAATTTACCCTGATTTTCTGGTAACAAGAGCACAATTTCTCTTCCATTTATCAAGCTAAGATCACATTCAAAGATAAAGTAAACACCATCGTATAATGCAAATATTGACCTACTAGTTATTTCAATAACGTATCACATTGTTAGCCTCCATGTATAATTTCCAGGCCGCGATACAATAACGTAATTGGATTCCTTTTCATCTTTTCTTATGTTTTTCTTTACTTTCTCGGGACCCATAATTTCAACCCGGGCCGGACCGCTGTATCCCCTGAACCCTCTCGGCAGGCATGACAACAGGGAAAAACTGACAGTGATATAGGCCACACTGAAACAAACAGTCAATGGGCCCTATTTTTCTGGACCCTTGGGAACTGCCCAATTGCCCGATGATTCAGTCTGCCCCTGTATGACAATCAGAACACGAATAACATATGAGTATCATTGCCGTACTATGGGTTCACGATCTTTAAATAAATGAATTTGCCTTACACTATGTATTAAGTAAATTTATGGAATAAACAATAGTTCATATTTAGTTTGTGTAGTTTTTCATATTACTTTCCCCTTTTGGAGGAGCTTTCCTCCTAAATGCCTACAAAGGCTAAATGGACTGACACACACTAGTAGTATCACATAGTACACATATGTATTCTACAAGGAAATAGCTCACCGTTAGGTTAACATAGCGTACGTCGTTATTGAATATATAACAAGGTTGAAAGGAAAAGTGAAAGATATTAACCACTTAACGACAAATTGTTAACAACCGAACAGAAATCACGTGATCCTATTATTTATCATTTGTTATTGCTTAACGTTGTTGTAATTTCGGTCGTATATAGAAACGAGTTTGTTTACAATCATAGCTGTTATAACATATGATGAAAGATTAAACACATAACAAAGATCCCTGTCTCACTTTGCTCATCTCATCGTATGTCAAAGCATACCCCATCCCCTCTCTCTCCACCTCTATATCTCTATTAAAATATCGGTCTCCCTCTTTGAGAATATCGTGATTCGTCAAACTGTTCAGACCAGTCCATTGTAAACACACCAACGTAACCAGGCATATAAAGCAGGGAAGTATCAACACTGGTCGTAGGTAATGGCGCATTCAATTTAGACACATCATATCTATTAAGCATGAATTCAAGTAGGATTGCTACAGTACTGGACATAATCAAGTATTTGTGACATCGATGTTAAACTCTTTGGTAGTTGTTGGTTGCGTAACCATCACGGCTAAAAGGCAAGGCATGTCCGTTTGGAAAGATAACTGCATAGAAATAATATGTCAAGATCATCACCAATATGGTCATGTATGATATTATTAATTCACTCTTCTTAGAAAGAGAATTTATAAATGATAAATATGACCCTAATGGAAAGTAGTTCTTTCCCTAGTTGAATGTATCTTACCCACCTCCCCCATTTATTTAGCGTTTAGAGTTATCACAATGCGCTTTCAATACGAATAATAGTTACCTGCTTAACTTATGTATTACATCCTTTTATTGATTCCTTTACATTAAAGGCATCCCGGTTCTTCCTCATCTCCTTGCCTCTTAAGTATGAACATGTCATTCATGGGTCTAGTCATCTTAGAATTTCACCAAATTTCTGGAAACAAAACACGAACAAAAAGAAACTACAAATAATGTTGTCAAACTATTAGTATAGAAACAAGAAATGAAAGCATTATGCATGACATAAAATTGACAAGACAGAACTTTACACAGAGGAGATAATCCAACTGAAAAGAATATTAAATATTCCAATTGCAAAGAAGCAAAAACCTGCAAGAGAGTAGACTACGGAAAACTGCTAATGTTAGAACAATCAGTACTCGGATATTATTACTTCAATATCAAACTGAAATAAAGATATTTATGAACAACTCTTAACAAAAGCTACACCCTCTCTTACAGCATGAGATTTCAGTATAGTATGAAGCAATGATAATACTGTGCTAAGTCAACGATTCCGATTTGATATCCAAAAATTAATCACCCATTAATTATAAACGTATTCATCTGTGTAGGATTGTGTTACCTTTAACATAAATATACAATTTGAAACAAATATTTGTTGATAAAGAGAAAATTTCAGATAATCCGTTCAACATGTCGAATATTGTATTGGATCGATTATCACCCACAGCACCCTGCGGAATGCTAACATCATTTGTGTTAATTACCCTATAGCTTAGTGTAACGTTAATGTTAACACCAAAACAGAATGAAAATGGAGGGCGCAAGTCCATTAAAATAGTCGACAGAAAACTAAAACATTCTTTCTTTCTCTGTGCCAGGATAACCAGACAGCCTGCTAAATACTAACATCATGTGACTTACTTAACATATGCTTCGTGTAACATTAACGGTGACTCCAACCAGGACAAGGATAGAGGGCGCAACTCCATTACAAGAGTCAATTGACAGTTAAAAACACGTTCCTCTTTCGTTCTTTATGCTATGTACAATCAACCATTGTACACTTACAAATGTACCAAAAGAGTGAACTACGGATATTTTTATGTTATGTTAACCACATAACAGTAAAAAGGAACATTTTTAATCGCTATTCTGGGGAATATGAAAGCTAGTTATTTACGTCAAACAACGTGAGAGTGCATGAATAAGAGACTGTCCACATTCTTGTCCTTTCTCCAACCATCTTTAAATCTAAAAATACGAACATTTAACTCGCCCCATCTCATAATCTGCTATCGCTATATACCGGGTGCCTTACATTAAAATGAAAAATGATTGTGAAACATATGTTTTGGCGAACGTTATTAGTTTATGGGAACACATATATAACTTGCAGAGGAAACTTTGAACTTCCCTGTGCTATACAAAGCACATCCCCACCAAATTAATCCCACAGCTTATTTGAGCTATTTTGAAAGTTCAATTAAATTGTAGCAGTGAAAGAACAGCAACACTTCTATACAATGAATGGTTAATTTGACCGCTTAACAAAAAATGACGTTTGCTCCTTATTCTACGTCTGTTATTAATGCTATTTCTTGTTAGTCTCTTTTTTCTTTTTACTCAGTCCAGTAACTCTACCTGAGCATGTTACCAAAAAAAGTTCAAGTTTGAAAAAGTAAACTTATGCCAATTGGTTTAAGTTTGTTCTCTTAATCGCGCTGTGTCCCTTTGTTTTCTATCGCGTCAAAAAGATCAATGTTTGCCATCAAAAAGGTGACGCTGTTACGTTTTATTTACTACCTGCTCTTAGTGACTATTTCTATTGAACTTAATAGAAACATCCAAAAATTAATCACCCATTAATTATAAACGTATTCATCTGTGTAGGATTGTGTTACCTTTAATATAAATATACAATTTGAAACAAATATTTGTTGATAAAGAGAAAATTTCAGATAATCCGTTCAACATGTCGAATATTGTATTGGATCGATTATCACCCACAACACCCTGCTGAATGCTAACATCATGTGTGTTAATTACCCTATAGCTTAGTTTAACATAAATGGTAACGCCAAAAACAGAGTGAAAATAGAGGACGCAAGTCCATTAAAATAGTCGACTGGAAATTAAAACATTCTTTCTTTCTCTGTGCAAGGATGATCAGACAGCCTGCTAAATACTAACATCATGTGACTTAATTATAATATGCTTCGTGTAACATTAACGGTGACTCCAACCATGATAAAATAGAGGTTTTACTTAGCTTTTTTGTGTGTAAACATCGCTCTCTCTCTCTCTTAACTTCCGACCCGTTCACTTTTACACCTTGTTTTTACTGCGAGGAAAAACAATTTAAATCAGTTACCTGTCATTTCTCTAAACTTAGGAAATATCACACACTTGAATAAACAAAACGTTGTCAGTAGATCAATTTTTTTACCAACAATGACACTGTTTCCTGTAATGGAAGTTGTGGTCAGAAAACATCGATGGTCTGCAGCAGAGATGGGCATGGAAATTAATCTTGCAATGTGCAATGTTTATACCAAATTCATGTGTCTCTACACTTCTAAGTGCAACATTGAGTGTAGACTAAATTTATAGGGGTTGAAAAGCCCGAGGGCTCCGAAAATTACAAACGGGTCGCACATAACCCAATTTCACTTTGTTGTACAGCCACATTTGTGGCAAAATCTGAGTAACGTTCCAAAATATTTAGCTGTTAAGTGTTAACATACAATTTGACAATTTTATTGAAACGAAATATATTCCACACTGCAACTTGAAAACCTTATCTCAATAGTTTGCTCCTAACTTGAGATGTAGTTGATTGAATGTAATCTATTTTGAGTGGCTAAACCCTCGACTAATGCAGGGAGATTACATTGGAAGGTGGTGGTGTCCTGGCAAAAGATTTACTTAAGATATAATGTCGAATATTTATTTAGATGTCAAAGGAGATACCTTTTCGTTCATGCTGTATAACGTAGCAATATATAGTAAATATACCTCAAATTAAGGCCAAAAGAATCGCAACGTACAATACAAGTTCACGCCAGCTCTCTGAAATAAAACAAAGACATGATTAAGAAAGCTGCATTCTAATCACAATGGTATGAAGATGTTACGTCATTCTGAAACAGAACAGGTATGATAAATATTGCTTTTACCCATAATCCCTCTCACCGAGACCATTTTTGTTTTGTGTTGGACATGGCTCATATGCTAGTCTGGCAACAGTAACGTAAGCAATGTTTCGTTAAAGTTAAGGCCTCAATTTTCTGAACCTGCTGTTTCATCTTGTTTTAGATATTCCATGCTAGCATTGGGTCCTTGTCGATTTTTTTGACAATTTAGAGATTTAAAGGAGGTAAAGACGTTGCCACTACAATGGTACTACTACGTGGTACTACAATGTTTTTTATTCTGAATTAGCCTGAATCGTGATAATTGGTTAGGATTGAGTATGAGATAAAACAATTTTATACAAGGTAATGAAACAAACCCCCTCCGTGTTACGGTTTTAGTACATTTTATGTGTGTCAATCCTACCAGCACTTGTGTTCGCTTGTCAATTTTTAAGAACCTGAAGATTTTACTAAACACCTTATCATCCTTTAAGAAGACATATGAAACCGTTGAGGGTGAAGACGCCCCCTGTGAAGGTGAAACATGCTCGAATATTTATGTTAAATCACTGTATCTCACACATATTGAATGGAACAATACATTCACACAACACGATCTAAGGCTGAACCTTCGTTATCCTCTGTAGAGAGGGTACTGAAAGCATCATAATATTGAAATGCTTTTAACATGTGCATGTGCAACTGTAATTGTGTTAAGTCATCTACACTTAATCGTAGTACATCATCTACACAATCAGGGGAATGACAACTGAGAAATATACCTACCACCCATAAATCTTCAAAACAATGTGCATTGCTTGTACTGTGTCTAAATAGTTTATGCTCCCCAGGGGCGTAGCGAGCGGGGTGTGTGGGGGTGTCACACCCCCCCCCCCCAATAATTTGGTCGCTGTCGGCAAATTTTGGGTCTGTCGGCAAAAGGAGAAAAAGTGAAAAGAGCGGAAGGGGAAGAAAGAAGGAAAGCTGAATAGAGAAAAGGAGAACGGGAGCCTCTTTATCGGTTATTTCGATTTCCAGTTCTTCATCTGATAAACTCATTCATCAATCCAATCACCCGACGCCTGCAAGTTCAGAACCTCTCGGCAAATAACTAATGTCACGGCCGTCAGTATAGCTACTGTAGCCAGGCTCAGCTAGACGAGTGCCAGAATCGCCGGCAACTCAGTGAAAGAAATGGAATTAAAGGCTTCCATATAGGCCGCAGCCCACGAGTCGTGCTATCGTGTGACAACGTGTTGTTATTATCCTCTGTTCAGAAAGACGTCATCGCAGATGTCATTCGTTCTCCGTGGAAAACTTAAGGACACGGATCACGAATTGTACACAATTTTTAACGTTTCTCGCTTGTATATCAATGAATGTTGTTATTTCTAATTACCGGAAAGTTTTCTGAACATTTTCATCACGAAGTTTCACTATATCAACGATCGGTGGAAGAGAAAAACACAGTTCGATAATTGGTTTCATATTTTTAAGTGGTATTGCTTCAACTAAAAATATTGATGAAAAGGTATACATACTCATTGCGATGGTTTGAGCCCGAGAGGCGTAGGCAAAGCCTAATTACATTCACCAATGTTCAGCAATCAGAATCTGACTTGCTAATTTCAAGCTGCGATTTGTATAATCTACTTTCCAATATAAGGTACCGGTATGCAATTTTTCTTCGTTATCCAATTAATTCTTCTTCTGCCGACTGTCATACAAATAATATCGAAATGGAAATTCTACGGTGCCAAATTTGACTTAAAATATGCACCAGATTGCATCTAAGGACGTTTCAAAACTAAAAATTTTCCAAAGGGGAGGGGGACA